>WNGS01129684.1:0-25764 GCA_020271785.1 Procambarus virginalis
GGGTGTTTATAGTGTGTGTAACTTCAATCCACTACTGGATTGAAGTTTAATCTATCTACTGGATAGATCAGATTAGATTTTTTTTCACATCAACGCGAAGCTGACTATTACATCTTTCCTACCAGCTCTGCTTAAACTAGTTGAGATTACCTTTAAGCCGATACATAGATCTCTCAATGAATATGTAGCGAAATGTGTCACCCCTTTCTCGAGGATAAATAGGTCGGGAAAGGTCCGGTCTTACCACAATTTCGAGTGTTCGACCAGCATGGACGTCTTTCGCACAAAACATTCCGCAGCATGGAACGATTGCGTTGTGAGCAGATGAGACTAGACACTTTTGTGGGATGGCGTCTTGACTGGCTTTTGCCCAGGGATTTAGCGAGCGATGGATTCTACTTCACCAAATCTGTGGACTACTGCATATGCAGTTTCGTTATACTTTAATAGGTGGCTGGGTGGAGGGGGAGGACACCCCTCGCAGTCGACATGCAGTTGCAGCACCTTACTGTCCTTTCATCTGTGGTAAACGCACTGAAAATGTTAGCATTGCGCTAAGCAACACTGTCTACGCCTACGGATTGAATTTCACCTATTCCGTCCTGCAACTGGAAAGCGTGGGAAATTCAACTAACAACTGTAAGTACCCAACACAATTATGTGTGTTCTCGTAGTCTCTGTGAATAACGTTTGGTTGTATAGTCATTGTGAGTATCCTGATAATAAGATTTGTGTGTGTGTGTGTGTGTTTGAACACAGTTATCTTTCATGTTGCCTTTATAGGTGTGGCGAGTGTATATATATATATATATATATATATATATATTATATATATATATATATATATATATATATATATATATTATATATATATATATATATATTAGGGGTACCACCTCTGGTGCAATTGCAGGGACCCACATCCTCGAAGAAGAAAACAAAGAGCATTCAGAGAAGATCTTGTGGATTCTCACTGAATACTTAATTCTTTTCTTCTCCTACCACCCCTATTATTTTTTTGTATGTTTTGTTTTATTTTATTGCAATGCTACAGTTTACAGAGAACACACACACACACACACAATATATAACAATTAAACAATCAGCGTTCGAAGACCTCGTCCAGCTCCTCGGAGGTTGGGTGCGTACCCAGGATACAGCACGCATTTCCCTCTGCACTGCGACACTGAGGCGCTGGAATAGGAAACTGGCTGCTCGTGGGTCTCTAGTTTTCCCAATGAGTTCCTCACCAACCTCCTTTAAAAACTTGAGTGCACATTTACCCCAGGCGCCCAGAGTCTCTGAGCCTATCGGCACGAACCTGTAACAACGTTCTAGGTTTCTGTACTTGTGGATTTTCTGGGTCTCCCTGAAGGTGGCTGCCCCACCTCCCTCCGCTGAGCTGTAACGTAAATAGGTATCAGCCAATGTAGATGCACAGGTGTAATCCCATACGACCTGTTTACCTTCCCTCCATGGCTGCAGGGTGACTCCATCTGGGCGTTTTTGGCTGTTGTCAGGTCTGCACAGCTGGGGTTCCCTTTGTGCTGGACACCCAGCTGTAGCCAAACTTCTCTTGATGATGTCATTGACTGCCTCGTGTCTGGCAATCTTTCCCTGTGTCTTACGACAGATGAGACCATGGCTGCCGTATTGGTCTGCCCGTGCCTGGCCGCAAATACACCGGTGCTCGGTGGAGATAGGGGCGGCAAGGCGCAGAGCAACACCAATACTTAGGGCCCGATGATCCAGGCGGGTGCCCAAGGCGGAATTAGGGACTGCCAACAGGAAGTCCCCAGCATGGGGGGCTTGCACAGCTAGGAGACGCGCTCTGTCCTTCTGAGAAGCTACGTCCAGCAATGCTTTGGCGATGTTCTCCACTATAGGGCTATCCCATTTGGCCTGTTTACCGTCGTTTGGACAATATATATATATAATATATATATATATATAATATATATATATATATATATAATATATATATATATATATATATATATATATATATATATATATATAATATATATATATATATATATATATATATATATATATATATACAAGATGGTACATTAGGGTTATGAGAGTACATAGCATTAATATGTTTAAATTCTTGTAAAACAATTACCACCCATAGGGCTTTGGGCAGGTCCTTAACCCTTAAGTTGTGCAACACATCATGTGATGGGTTGAGTGACTTGCTATAAATTGTGTATCCCATCGTATGATGTATTGGAGTACTATGCAAGATTTAAACGGCCTGCGGATACACGGGGTTCACCTCACCTTCATCAGGGCTCTTGTAAACAGATGCATTTTTTTTTAAATCGTGGGCCAAATTCCCGGGTGTGAGGGGCCTCAGTATTGAGTGAGCCTCCAAGCCTGACGCATGCAGCATGAGCTCGCAGCACTGCTGTTCAGCTTGTGACCACAGCATCGCCTAAAAATGCCGTAATATACATGTTCATGTTATTATTTAGCTTTGATATTATTACAGAAGATCCCTGACTGTAATATAGTGGCAATATATGCCACTTACAATTTTTTTATTATTTTTCCTGTGAACAGAGAACACAAATTAACAGATTAAGAAGAAAAAATTATTTTTTTTTTTTTTGGGTATGCACCTGTGTGGTGACAAATGCTAATTAGTGCTGAGCAACACAAGGGCTAATCAACAGATAAATTTAAGTTGGCCCGGTTGGTCCGTGAGCCCAGTTGGTCCGGCATTTCATTTAGAAAACGATCTAGTTTTCTCTTGAAGATGTCCATGGTTGTTCCGGCAATATTTCTTATACAGTACTCACTGGAGGATGTTGAACAACTCTGGAAATCTGATCTTTATAGTATAAAATCTGCAATTTTGATCATTAAAGTGATGATTGTCATAGATACTTGATAAGAGGTTTAGTTTGGATCTAAACTAGGTTGCCTGTATAATGTTTGATTTCTTTATTTTGACTGCACCTTAGTATTTGGAAATTATCACTGTTAAACATACATCATGTTATTTTCTTCTGCCCAGTTAAAACTTTATTAACATTAACATCTGCTTGCAACTTTTCAATTTCTTCAGCAGAGGTAATTTTCATGGTTTGTCATAGAGGTCAAGTAATTGTGAGAGTCATGATCTTCCTGTTCTAAAATCTATCATGTACTATCAGCTATTGGGTTTGCCAAAATTATCAGGGTAGGTTAGGTTTGGTCATATTTCTACATTAGTTTTAACTCAAATTCTTCCTTTGCAAAGTCACTTTATTATTAATCCATTTTTCTGGGAGAGCTTTCTTTGGGGACACACTGGGCTGCTCTCCTGGAACTTTTAAAACTTTTTGACCTATGTATTAAAACTTTTTGACCTATGTATTTAAAAGCAATTCTAAAGTTAGAAAGTGTAGCATAGGCCCCTCGCACAATGTTCTTAATATGATCCTCAGGTTATAGTTTTCTATATCTAAAACCACCCTAGATCTTTTCTTGATCAGAATTCTTTATAGATCTCTGTGGCTCGATCATAGAAACTGAGTAAATTCGTTACACTGGACCTTCCAGATCGAATACCATGCTGACAGTCTGATATATCATTCAGTACGTCTGCATCTGAAATTGAGCAATACCGGATTTATTACTTGGTTTTATAAATTTTATACTTATAATCTTACCTTATTTCAGAGACCACGAGTAATCTGGGCTTCGAACTCAACAGAAAAGCCTTCCGTAGACCTGCTTCTTTGCTACGTAATAGACAAAATTAGTAAGTACTGATTTATTATGAGTTTGTTTATTTATTTTTCTTTATATACAAGAAGGTACATTGGGGGAGAGTACAGTGACTTGAAGTTATACATTCTTGTAAAGCAACTAGCACTCATAGCGTTTCGGGCAGATCTAAGTATAAACCAAGGAACTTACCATCTTTTTTATTTCTGATGTTAACATTGTCTAACTGTAGATGAATTGCATTTGTTGATTTGCTCCCAAGTAAGATGTTGTAGGTCCTTTCTATGTTTAGTGTGAGTTTGTTGGTTGACATTCATAAGTGGATTTTTTTTTATTTATTGCTTACATCATTATTAATATGAGTGGGTTGGAGTCTGAGTAGATGAGGTTAGTATCATCATTATCTCATATCTCAGTGATTTTGTCGCAATGGTCAAGTAGCTGTACTGTACAAGTAGAGGACATGAGAGATAGCTAGTGTGAGAGATATTTCAATATCTTCCTGCTCTAAATCTAAATAAATAAATAAATATAATATGTTTATTCAGGAAAGGTACATACATAGAGAGATTTTACATAAGTGGATCAAATTATAGATAGAGCTAGTACATACAATGCCTAAACCCACTATTACGCAATGCGTTTCGGCAAGAAAACATTAATATCTAAAACTTAATACTAATTGGACAAAAAAGAATAAAATGGTTTGAGAACAGATACAAATAAAGGTACAAAAAAAAGGGGGAACATGACTGAAAAGCAGCACAAATACAATATGTAGACAAACAGCGTTGAATAAAAAAAAAATAAGACATGGGTTGACAATAGAGGGGTAAGGTAGGTTACAGGGAGGTTATCAGGTAGTGTTTAGTTTTAATCTTAAACTGGTTGAGAAGGTACGTCTTTAACATGGTTGGGAAGGTCATTCCACATTCTGGGTCCCTTGATTGTAGAGCATTTCTAGTTTGGTTAAGTCGTACTCTTGGAATATCAAAACTGTATTTATTTCTGGTGTGGTGCTCAGGGTTCTGTTACAGCTTTCAATGTAGCTTTTGAGGTCAGGATTGGCATTACAGTTCAGCGTTTTATATATGTATAATACACATGAGAGAATGTGCAGTGACTTAATATCTAACATATTGAGAGATTTGAGTAGGGGGTACCGAGTGATGTCTGGGGCCAGAGTTGGATATTGTCCTAATAGCAGCTTTGTGTTGAGTTGAGTAATTGTAGTTGAGTAATTATCTATGTTGGCCTGGATTGTGGAGGTCATTGGTCTCATAAAACTAGTAACCTGACTCCTGATCACTCTCAAATAATTGTATTATGTGGGATGTTAGTGCAACTGGCCTATAATTTCTTGCCAATGCTTTGTTACCTCCCTTGTGTAGAGGAGTTAGTCTGCTGCGTTTTAAGAGCCTCTGGTATCTCCCCCGTGTCCAAGCTCTTCCTCCACATTATACTGAGTGCCTGTGCGCACTGGCACTTTGCATTCTATATAAATATTGAATTCCGTGAGTCTGGACCGGGGCTGAATGCATGGGCATATTGTCAATTTCTCTTTCAAAATCTGTCAACACTCGTGTTGATATCAGTTATATTTACAGGGGTTTGGATATCACCATAAATAAGTTGTCCGGATCCTCCACTTTCATGCTTTGTATCGGAGTGCTAAACATGCCTCATACTGCTTTTTTAGGATTTCACTAATTTCTTTGTCATCCTCGTATATGAACCTTCACTAGTACGAATAGGTCCAATACAATCCAGTGGTTTTTGCTTTTCCTTGTGTAGGATTTTTATTACCTAGAACATTTTCCCATTGAATGTTTTGCTTTGTTCTTACCTAGCATTTTGCTTTGTTTGGGTATGAATATTTGTGTGCCTTCATTGTATATTTTGCAAAATTTGCCATATTTCTCATTATTTACTCCTCTGCCTAGCAACAAGTCTGTCTAATTATGCTCATTAACTTTTTTTAAGTTCCCCATAGTTTCTTTATTGAAATCGAGTTCATGAACCGTTTCAATGTCCTTATTTTCTTCTAGATTATATCTTAAAATATATTTTAAATGTTAAATGTTATTGTTATATTGTTATTAAATGTTATTGTGACATTGCATTGCAATTGAGCTATGTTGTTTACCATACCGTTCATTTCGTGAGTATAAGTATAGATGCCACACTTGTGACAGGTAAAACCATGCCTTTTTTGAAAAACAGCACCGTCTGTTGCACGTAAGAGCAACCCACACTATATTATGTTACGATATTATTTCAATATTCTGATTGCATTGATAGTTTGAATTTTCATAGATTTCAATTTATTTTCATTTCGATTTAATAATTTTGTGTGACATGCATTGGAATTGCGCTGTGTTGTTTACCATACTGTTCATTTCATGAGTATAGTTAATTTTTTTCATTTTTTCATTTCATTTTTTTAGCTGTTCTTATTTTTCAGTGATGGGATATCAAATCATTTGATGTTCCCAATTTTCTGATGGGAACATCAGATCATTTGATGGTCCCATTTTCTGATGGAAGCTTAAAACTATTTGGTAAATATTTCTATACAATGCTAATATGCTTCCACTCATGACAGATCATCTAGGACAACGAGCACCTCGGTGTTAGGCCCAGTACAAACCTTTCCTCAGACTCCGAGACAAGACAGAACTGGTAAGCTTTATGTAACTGGAGAAACATTTACATACACAGATAGTAACATATATTGTGTGCATTTATTTTAATGAAAACACATATTTTTAGCAGCCTTTAGTGTGATGGAAACAGTTGATAACTTTCTTTAAAAAAAATTTCAAAATTCAATTCAAATTTTTAATGCATCAGAAAAGCTATAAGCGAATGTAATAGTTCAATAATTACATTGGTAGTTTATCTATTTAAGAACTATTGGTAAATATGGGAATTGAGAAATATCATATTTTATTTGGTTTTTTAAATTTTATACTGTACTTATAATTTATTTTCTGCTCAGGGGGAAAAAAGACACAAACTGGTTTGGGGCTTATTTATTAATTTTGGAGATGGTTAATAAATTCTGCAGAACGTGTATTGATAAACAAAAGTAACATACCCATGTCTACTGAGTACTAATATTTAACTTAAATTGTACACCCGTATTAGGTGAGTAAGCTTAGCCTAGTGACATGGTAAACACGTTCTGCAGAAACCTAATGTCATTATAGTGAATTTTACAACTTAAATTTATATACTAGTTAAAGCAATTATATAACTAGTTCGATCCATTATACACTTTGCAAATATATAACTTGTTCGATCAATTATGTGATCTTAATTATATAACTAGTTCGAACAATTATAAACTTAACTATAGAAACTAGTTCAAACAGTTATATAAATCCAACTATAGAAACTAGTTCAATCAAGTGAATAGGCCACATAACACTTAACGGAGGCCGACTGGGCAAAGAATTAGCTGCGGACAGCGGGACACTTGGGGACCGGCGCTGCACCCCCCCCTCCCGGACTTGGAGAGGGAAGATTGGAGGGAAACTGGCACAGTGCAAGACAGGGGACCGCCACGCATGAGGGGAGGCGGGTGGGAGTTTCGAGCACTGTTGTGGTGACTGTGAGAGTGAGGCTGATCCTCCCGCTCCTTCCCTATTTATAAGCTCCCATACCTTCCCGCGCAGGCCGCGGAAGGCGCTGCGCAAGTGTTTCTTTTTCCCCCCTTTCAGAAAAATCTCCGCTTTCATGCAATCAGAGGTCATTTTCTGCTCAGGGGGAAAAAAGACACAAACTGGTTTGGGGCTTATTTATTAATTTTGGAGATGGTTAATAAATTCTGCAGAACGTGTATTGATAAACAAAAGTAACATACCCATGTCTACTGAGTACTAATATTTAACTTAAATTGTACACCCGTATTAGGTGAGTAAGCTTAGCCTAGTGACATGGTAAACACGTTCTGCAGAAACCTAATGTCATTATAGTGAATTTTACAACTTAAATTTATATACTAGTTAAAGCAATTATATAACTAGTTCGATCCATTATACACTTTGCAAATATATAACTTGTTCGATCAATTATGTGATCTTAATTATATAACTAGTTCGAACAATTATAAACTTAACTATAGAAACTAGTTCAAACAGTTATATAAATTTAACTATAGAAACTAGTTCAATCAAGTGAATAGGCCACATAACACTTAACGGAGGCCGACTGGGCAAAGAATTAGCTGCGGACAGCGGGACACTTGGGGACCGGCGCTGCACCCCCACCGCAGGCCAGCTGGCCGGACCCCCCCCCCGAAGGGCGAGGCCCGCTGGCCGCTATAAGGAGGAACATGGTAGCTCGCTACCGTGGCCGCGTAACAGTGCCCGTATGCCCGGAGAGGCCGTTAAAAAACAGTCAGGTGCCCCTGACTGAAAAAGGTACCAGTCCGGGTCTACAGGCAGCTGTTAACAGAGACAGCTTCCTTGGTGTGCTGATGTAGCACCATCCTGACAAGCCATGGGCGTAGAGAGGCGAGATAACCCGGCGACAGTGACCCTGGGAGGAGTACGTACTGCAGGGTTTGGATCCCATGTAGGGAGGCTTCCCACCGTGGCAAATGACTGTTCGATCCCGCGTATATCCTCGTCGCTGGTGCCCGCCCTCACAGAGACCAGTCCTGGAAGGCTGGCCCCAGGGCGGGTGTGGGAAAGTGAACGCTGTCCACACAGGGGCCGACTCCCCAGGGTCGACCCCGTGTCGGTCGTTGTCGCTGTGGCGGGTCCCTCGGACGTGGGGGGGAGGAGGTGGCTTAGAGGCATGTGGGTCGCCACCCAGGATACCTCTCGTGGTGGCTCGTGATCAGTGGTCCGCCTCTCGGGCCCCACCACCTGGTCCTCGTGCATTCATGGTGTTCCTCGTGCGCGTTCTACCGTGGATCTGGAAGTATTTAAGGCAGTAAGAGGGGGCAGAAGCTGGCATGCAGTGGTAACGTATAAGGCAACGGCACGGTTGTGGTGTGCCCACACCAAACGCGTACTGGTATCAGCGAGGCTGCAAGAGTGGGGTTAACTGGATGTAGCACCTGTTGCGAGAGGCAGGAATGTTAGATTTGACTAAAGTCCCAAGCATAACTGAGTGGGGGGACAGAGAAGCCTGGCAAAGGTACTGCCAGATACAAAAACCCTAACTCCTGGCACAAACGGACACCTCCACAGCGGGAACTAAGGGAAGTAGTGAAAAGACAGCGTCCAGTAATAGTCAACGACCGTAAATGTAAACCCAGAAAGTAAATTGAACAGGCGTGAATGAGCGTAAAGCAAGAACCATGAGGCCCGTACTCGGCAAACGGTACATCCTATCTGACTTTACGTAGTAGTGGGGAGGCAAATAGCCGAGTAAACAACGCAAATGTAACCGGGGTGAGTAACATAATTGTGCAGCAAGACCAAGCGTAAAAACGCCTCCTCGCTGGCTTACTTACTAATTTAAGAGGCAAGCAAGTGAAACGACAACTGTAAACACAGCAAAATAAACGACATGCTACATGGCAATACACTAATAACAAAAAACTGAGGTAGGCTAAATGTAACATTTAGGGCATAAATGGTGAACGACATAACTTAACCAGTAGTTATTAACAAACAAGCAAGAGCTAACGAATATACAGTAATAGAGTTCAGAGGGAACTAAACATACATGCAGGGCCAGTAAATTGTAAAGCAGGAGACAGGGGCCCGCAACACTGCAACTAGAGCATCCTACTAACTCTGCTTAATAACGATAATGGCAGAGCAAAAGTTAAGCGAACGCACTTGTAAGTACAGCAAAAATAGAATAAAACGTGCAGCATGGTTAGAACCATGGTAGAACAAATTGCTGGAGGCCGGTGGAAATGCTAACCCAGGGAAACTGAAGCAAGAGGCATGGGCCTGTAACTCGGTAACGAGCCCAACCTAACAGCTGGCTTAGTTAAGTCAAATACGATGAGCAAGGGTTTTATAAGTTAAAGAAGCGAGCAGCGATGGTAGACGTTAACCCTAACCCACATTAACTTAGCGTGTATAACGCAAGCAGCAAGAGACTGAATTGCGCAATTAATGAATTAACTTAACGTCCGTTGCCGCATGGTGAACTGCAAAATCGTGCCCCGGAACATCACAGCTGGAGCATCACCGCTGGGACACCTGCGGCTGTACATCGGCGGCTGGGCATCAACATCTGATGGAGATAGGAAATATCGTCAACTGGCCACTAGGGAAGACTTCAGTGGTAAGTAGGAGTCCGGCTGCAAGACAATTTTTAGGCAAAAAGCCTGTAAATATAACTGTCAGTAGAGAATAACGGGAACTGGGCATGAAGCTGGGAATACCATAAATTACTCTAAGGCTGGAAGGAGTGAGAAATTGGTAGGGATAACGTCAGGTGGAACGCTGCAGCTGGGCTTCGTGAGCCATGTCATCAGCAGCTTGGACATTGGCAGCTGAGGGAGCGGCAGCTAGGACAGCAGCGCCACCGGCCGGGACATCGGCTGCCGGGAATCGACCATGGAACTGGTGCGTCAGCGCCACCACCACTGCAACTGGCACATCCCGGCTGACGTTACTTAATAACTTTTCTGGCGAGAAGCGAAAGCTAACGACCGTGAATGTAAAATCTGTAAAGTAAAACAGTAGTTTGGATGATCGTGAAGCAAGAGGCGTGAGCCCAGTAACACAGCAGCTGGCACATCCTAGCTGACCTGACGTAGTAGCTTCTAGGCAATGGGCTGAATTAACAACATAAATGTAAATAGTAGTAAGTCACTTACATATGTAGCCAGAGCTAACCGAAGAATACTGATATAAATTTTTGGGGAAACTGATCAAAATGCAGGGCCAGGAAATCTTGGACAAGAGGCAAGGGCCCGTATCACCGCTACTAGCACATCCTTGCCGACCTTAGTTACTGACTTAAGGCCAAGCTGAAGTTAAACAACCAAAATTGTAAACACCGCAAAGTAACAAACATGCATGACGGGCAATACATCCAAAGTAGTATGAAATTTTTTGTAGGCTAAATGTAACATTTAGCCCAAAATGTTAAACACCCATCTGTAACCGGTAGTAAGCAACATAAATGTGCAGCAAATACCAGGCGTAAAGTAAGGTAATAAATTTAAAGGGGACGTCGACACGGATCCTGAACCTATGACACTTACCAATTGCTGAAACTTACTGCAGCCCTGATAAATGATTATAAGGGCATGCTCAGCTGGGACGCCGCTAGCTGAGCCTTCGGCCGCTTGACCATCGGGGGGGGGGGGAACACATCCGCCAGGACATCACCTGCTGTAGCATCGGCTGAGGCACATCAGCCGCCGGGTTCGGCCCCCAGGGGACATGTTCAGCTGTAACACCATCAGCCGGCCCATCCGCCGCTAGACCATCGGCAGGGACCACATCAGCAACATCAGAATCAGCCGCGGGTCGTGTCCCATGGCAGCTGCCGGATCGTCGTCTGGGGCCACATCTGGCAGAACATCATCGGGTGGGGGTGGCCCCCCCACAGGACATACTCAGCTGGAACCCCACCAGCTGTGCCAGCGGCTGCTGGGACATCGGCAGCGTAACATAATGGTTAATTATTACCTGTAAATAACTAAACAACAAGTGAGTAAGAAGAAGACTGCAACAGCACATTCCAGCTGACTTTACTTAATAACTTACACAAGAGGCGAGGTCCCATAGACTTTAACTAGAGCATCCAAGCCGCCCTAGATAATAACTTAAAGGCAGCTAAAGTTAAACAACCGGTCTGCAAAGACAGCAATATTAACCTAGGCATGCAGCATGAGCAATGCACCAAACGTAGGGAGTTTATAAGTAGTTAATAACGTAAGAGGCAAACTAAAGTTTAACAACCTGACTGTAAAGACAGCAGAAGTAATATGGACATGCAACATGGGCAAGGCATCAAAAGGAGTAATAAAGCGTGCTAGGCTAAACGTAAACATTTTAGCCCGCGCACTGATAACCACATAAATTTAACCATAGTAAGCCACATGACTGTGCAGCAAAGTCCCCGCATACAGACTGTAATAAGTTAATAAATTATTGAGGGGTTACAGCAAAGGGGTTTGGTTACAGCAAAGTAACCAAACATGCAACATAAGCAAAGCACCCAATGAAGTATTAAAATGTGGTAGGCTAAATGTAACCATGTTAGTCCGAAAATGATAACAGCATAAATGTGACCAGAGTCAGCAACATAAAATGTGCAGCCAAAAGTACTGTAATAAATACGGCAGGACGTTGACGATGTATCCTGGACCTGTGGCACTTACCGATTGCTGAAGTTACAGTACCTGTGATGAGTAGTTATAAGGCATGCTCAGCTGGAACACCGCCGCCCGGGCCTTCAGCTGCTGGACAGTGGCAGCATAACATAATGGGTAATCAATAACCGTAAATAAAGTAATGCCGGGCAACACCGGCCAGACATGAGTCTGGAACAACGTCCTGGGAACATCAGGCCACCTCAAGCCTTGGTCGGAGCATCCAACATCGGTCGGGACACCTTGGACCACATCAGTCGGACACCGGCCGCTGGGCCATCAGCTGCAGGGTCATCATATGGGCCCACTTCGGCCGGGACTTCAGCGGGGGGAGTTGTCCCGCAGGGGACATGCACAGCTGGAACACAACCAGCTGTGGCAGCTGGTGCAGGGACATCGGCAGCATAACATAATGTTTAATTGTAACCATAAAGGACTAAATAATGCCGGCAACACCGGCCAGACTTAAGTCTGGAACATCAGTCAAAACCTCGAGCATCAGTCGGAACATCAAACATCAGTCGGGACATCAAACATCAGTCGGGACATCAAACATCAGTCGGGACATCAAACATCAGTTGGGACATCAAACATCAGTCGGGACATCAAACATCGGTCGGGACATCAAACATCGGTCGGTACATCAAACATCGGTCGGTACATCAAACATCGGTCGGTACATCAAACATCGGTCGGGACATCAAACATCAGTCGGGACACCGGCCGCTGGGCCGTACCCCATGGCAGCCGGGCCATCACCTGGTGGATCCTCGACTGGGGCCATATCAGCGGGTGGGGTTGGGCCCCCGGGTGCATACTCAGCTGGAACACCATCGGCTGTGCTAACAGGTGCTGGGGCAACAGCAGCATAACATAATGTTAATTATTAACCTGTAACTAACTCAACAATGCCGTCGACATCGGCCAGACTTAAGTCTGGAACATACCTCCTGTGGGCCCATCAGTCGGTACAGCGGCCATAGGGCCGTGCCCCGTGGCAACTGGGCCAGCAACTGCAGGACATCGTATGGGCCACTGCTGCCGTCACTTGGGCTGGCGGGGCGGGCCCGCAGGAGGCATGCACAGCTGGAGCACCACCAGCTGGTCATGGTCAGCAGAACATAATGGGTAAATNGGGGAGTTGTCTCACAGGGGACATGCACAGCTGGAACACAACCAGCTGTGGCAGCTGGTGCAGGGACATCGGCAGCATAACATAATGTTTAATTGTAACCATAAAGAACTAAATAATGCCGGCAACACCGGCCAGACTTAAGTCTGGAACATCAGTCAAAACCTCGAGCATCAGTCGGAACATCAAACATCAGTCGGGACATCAAACATCAGTCGGGACATCAAACATCATTCGAGACATCAAACATCAGTCGGGACATCAAACATCAGTCGGGACATCAAACATCGGTCGGGACGTTAAACATCGGTCGGGACATCAAACATCGGTCGGTACATCAAACATCGGTCGGTACATCAAACATCGGTCGGGACATCAAACATCAGTCGGGACACCGGCCGCTGGGCCGTACCCCATGGCAGCCGGGCCATCACTTGGTGGATCCTCGACTGGGGCCATATCAGCGGGTGGGGTTGGGCCCCCGGGTGCATACTCAGCTGGAACACCATCGGCTGTGCTAACAGGTGCTGGGGCAACAGCAGCATAACATAATGTTAATTATTAACCTGTAACTAACTCAACAATGCCGTCGACATCGGCCAGACTTAAGTCTGGAACATACCTCCTGTGGGCCCATCAGTCGGTACATCGGCCATAGGGCCGTGCCCGTGGCAACTGGGCCAGCAACTGCAGGACATCGTATGGGGCCACTGCTGCCGTCACTTGGGCTGGCGGGGCGGGCCCGAAGGAGGCATGCACAGCTGGAGCACCACCAGCTGGTCATGGTCAGCAGAACATAATGGGTAATTTTGCGCCATAATAACTGGTGAGAATAAGCGCGGTGTAATACTTGAAGAATGGCTACAGTAATTAATTAATAGTGATACCCAATTAAATAGTTTAAGAAAACTGCTGGACCGTGCCCCACGGCAGCTGGGCCATCTGCTGCTGGGTCGTCTGGAACATACATCCTGTGAGCACATCGGACGGTGCAGTGGCCACTGGGCCGTGCGCCATGGCAACTGGACCGGCAACTGCAGGATCATCATATGGGGCCGACATCAGCGGGCGGGGTCGTCCATCAGGGGACATGCACAGCTGGAGCACCACCATTGGGCCATCTGCAGCTGTGTCATGGTCAGCAGAACATAATGGGTAATTATGCCCATAAATAACTGGTGAAAATTAGCGTGACTTAATACTTGGAGATTGGCTACAGTTATTAATTAAAGGGATATCCAAATAAATAGGAATAATAAAAACCGCTGGATCGTGCCCCAAGGCAGCTGGGCCATCTGCTGCTGGGTCGACATCCGGGGCCACATCTTCTTCTTCTTCTTCTTGAGAATAGGTGCAGTTTGCATGAAGGGTTAACCCTCCCGATGACTGCACCAGGACAGACGTAAGGAGATGCGTTGACGGTTAGGATGAGAAGAAAGTCAAAAGCGGTAGATGTGATGGGCCGTAGAGAGAGGAGAGGCGGCGAAAACTGAGTCGAATGTTAGAGGGAGACACCCCGCACCGGGGGGCGGGGCGTCGCGGTCACGGTGGCAGCCACGCACGGCTTAGCAGTGTGTGCAAGACGGGAACTAATACTTCTCCGGAAACTTGTATATCGGAAAGCGCAAGCAGTACGCTTCCCAAATCACCCGCCCGTCAACGGGCAGCCGGCCACCAGGCAGCGCCCTCGGCTGAGACATCCTATCCGGCACCCGATACACAAACTCCTTCACCCGCGACACCCAGATAGTGGACGAGCACCACGGGATCGGAAGCACACGGGCATCTCGATAAGGGCCCAACTCCGGACCCTCACAGGGCACGACTCCAGCAGACGGAACCAGGCAATCCCCAGACCGGAGCAAGGAAGGAGGGGATACAGCAGGGGATGCAGGCGCGGCACCGACCCCACCACCGGGCACAGGACCCGAGGCCCCCCGGCGCACATCTTTCCGCAACATCACGACGAGGTCCCGATCATCAGGGACAACCCCCCACTGCGGAGATCCAACAGCAGGAGACGCAGGAGGAGAGGCACAGGTAGCAACTTCGGAGTCTCGCACAGCACCAACATCCTCGGAGTCTCGCACAGCACCAACATCCTCGGAGTCTCGCACAGCACCAACATCCTCGGAGGGGGGCGCCAGATCATCATACTCCCCACCTCCTCCCAAGGCACACCACGAGGGGGAGACACACTCCGAGCCCGCCGTGAACGCTTCGAGACAGGTCGCACCACACCACGCCCAGCAGGCCCCGCCGCAGGCACGGCCACCATCTTCACATCCACACAGGTCACACCAGCACTGTCCGAAGAGTCCACAGAGGCCACATCACCCACACTGTCCACATCATCCTGGGAAACAGCCTCAGAACACCGACGCGCACGCTTCTGCAAAGGGATGGAAAGAGCAGAACTACAGTTGTCAGCACACACAGGCACGGCAGGCACCTCTCCCTGCCGAAGCACCCCCTCTAAAACAGCAGAACCCGTATTCCCGGGAGCCGGTATCACATCCACAGGCGGGACATGGACCTCCACCGGGACATCCTGCACAACACGCAGCTCAGGCGACGGCCCAACACCCACACACACCGGCTCAACAGCCCCAGGGGCCACAGCAGGCACCAGACGGGTCGCGCAGGCCGTAGAATTCACCTCAACAGGCAGAGCAGCAGACAGGCAATCAGGCGCCGCAGGCACAGTACCCACTCCATCCTCAGAACCGTCCGAAAGTAACAAGGGTGGGAAATCCTCCACACGAAAAACATGCACCCGACCAGCTGCTCCCACGTCGCATGCTGCAGCCAGATGATCCTCGTGACCACACCGATAACAGGTGCGCGGTTGACCCCGATACTGGCAGTGGAGCGTGTATCCCAACACGGACATCGACGACGGTACACTGCACTTCAGCGACATTGTCAGGGTGCGGGAGCCGTCAAGCATACCAACACAGTGCCCGGTAACGACCCTGTTCCAACGAACACTTAACACTGTCCCAAACCGTTCGTAACAGGAGGTCAAAAGTCGTCCTGAAATTCGAAGGGGGCACCATGCACCGCCACAGACGTCAAGGTGACACTAAGATTCACTACCTTAACGGAGCCAGCAGTATCAGGGAGAGGGTAAACACGCCCCTCACACCGCTCGAGAAACGCCTGAAAGGCAGCCTGGAGGCGGAACTTTACCACAGCACGGTTGCCCTGAAGCAGCTGGATGCCCACCAGGTCCGACAGCTGCACATGAAGCACGTCCACCAGGGCGACACCAACCAATGGATGGCCCACTGGTACCGTAAACGCCAGACCAGCCGACAATGTCCTCTTCACTGGGGGGTGAGAAGTCCCCATGGCTAAGCAAACGTCACCCTGTCAGTGGCAGACCACCACCAGCAGGGCAAACCAGCAATCACCCAACGTAAACACTAGCCAGTGCGGAGAGACCTCAGGAGCGTCCGACCTGGCCGGTGGTTACCACGCAACTCCGGGGCCACATCAGCTGGGACGTCGCTGGCGGCTTGCCCCGTGGGGACACACTCAGCTGGGACACCACCAGCTGGCCCAGCAGCTGCTTGGTCATCAGCAGCGTAACGTAATGGGTAATTATTAACCATAAATTACTGGTTAAGAGCGGGTTTTGTAAAATGATCAACAGCCACAAACAAGTAATGGAATTAAACAAATGATAGATGGAACTAAATATAGGTCCTGTGTCAACGTCAGGGAACACATCAGCTGAGCCAACGACAGCAGAACGTAATGAGTAATCAGTAACCATAAGCAACTGGTTAAATTAGCGGGGTTGAATAGTTGAGTAAGACCCACGAACGAATAAATAAATTTACTAAAATTAATAGATGAAATAATTATAGGCCAAGTGACATCAGCAAGAATCGCGTCCGCTGGGCCAATGTCAGCATGACATAATGGGTAAGCAGGAAACCACAAATAACTGGTTAAATAGCAGGTGGAATAGATGAATGAAAGCCACAAACGGATAGTTAAAATAACTAGCAAATAAATAAATGAAATTATAGGCCATGGGTCATCATCAGGAATCACATCTGCTGGGTCAAAAGCAGCCCAGCGTAACAGGTAACCAGAACCACAAATAACTGGTTAAAATAGTGTATTCGTGTAAGTGTTTAATAGCCCCTATTAGTTAAGGGACAAACGAATTAAATGAATAAACATAAGGCCATGAGTCATCGGTGTGAAACACCTCCACCAGGCCGACCGGGGCATCAGCTGAGCCAGCGTCAGTAGCTGGGCTTGGCCCCCAAGGGATGCTCGGCCGGGACACCCCCAGCCAGGCCAGCAACTGCTGAGCATCGGCTGCATACCATAATGGGGAGTAGTAACCATGAATAACGTAAAATTAGCGTGAATGAATATTTGTTGAATGGCCACAACGTGTAAAATAAGAAAAGAAACGGATTTAAGGTCATGATCATCGGCGGGACTCACAAACGCCAGACCGGCCAGGACAACAGCTGAGCCAAGCCCGGGCTTGGCCACCATGGGACATGTGCTCGGGCCGCACCCAGGGTCCAGGCAGGGCGACACCCGTGCCCGGGACGCTGCTGGGCCCCCCAGGGCACGCACAGTAATCACGTGCGCACGTACGTACGTGCAATCCATGCCGGATGCCGTCCGCTAAGGACGGGGCCGAGCACCCGCTGGCCCGTGGCAGAGGGGCAGGAAGGCTGGACACAGCCCAGGGCGCGCGCTCCAAGGAGCTCCTTGCCGCGTGGGCGTCTCGACCAGGGCGTGGGCCCCGGGAACAGGCCCAGGCATAGGCCTGGAGCCTGGTCACATGTCGAGGTCGACTTGGCTTGGACCCTAGGGGCCGGACCCGAGGGCGGAGGGCCGCCCCCCCCAGCCACGTGGTGAGCACGGCCCAGGGCGTGCGCTCCAAGGAGCGCCTTGCCGCGTGGGCGTCACGACCGGGGCGTGGTCCCCGGGAACAGGCCCGGGCGTAGGCCTGGAGCCTGGCCACGTGTCGATGCCGACGTGGCTTGGGCACTAGGGGCCGGGTCCGAGGGCGGAAGGCCGCCCTCACCCGGCCACGTGGCGAACACGGCCCAGGGCGTGCGCTCCAAGGAGCGCCTTGCCGCATGGGCGTCACGACCAGGGCTCGGGCCCTGGGGACAGGCCACCTGGAGCCTGGCCACGTGTCGACGCCGACTTGGCTTGGGCCCTAAGGGCCGGGCCCAAGGGCGGAGGGCCGCCCCCGCCCGGCCACGTGGTGAGCACGGCCCAGGGCGTGCGCTCCAAGGAGCGCCTTGCCGCGTGGGCGTCACGACCAGGGCGTGGGCCCCGGGGACAGGCCGCCTGGAGCCTGGTCACGTGTCGACGCCGACTTGGCTTGGGCCCTAAGGGCCGGGCCCAAGGGCGGAGCGCCGCCACCGCCTGGCCACGTGGCATCAACGCCAAGGGCAAAGCGACCCAGAAAGCATCGCACGGCGGAGTCTGGCGCGGACCCTAAGGGCGCTCCTGCTTCCCCAGGGCAGCAGGAGGCCAAGGTAGCTAGCTAAGGGGTACACACGGACCGCTAGGGGATGGCGCTTTTCACACGCCGCACTGGGGAGGTCCTGACTAGATTAAACAGAAACTTCACTTTTACCTTGGCGATAGGAGTGTGGGGCAGGAGGCCCCTGCCGAAGCAAGTTGCGAGGTCGAGGCTCTACACGTCCAGTAGAGCGAGGTCTGGGACCAGGGTAGCCGTCACGTTGTCCATCTCGTGCGTGGTCCGACGTTGTGAGGAGAGGAGGAGTTTCGAGCACTGTTGTGGTGACTGTGAGAGTGAGGCTGATCCTCCCCCTCCTTCCCTATTTATAAGCTCCCATACCTTCCCGCGCAGGCCGCGGAAGGCGCTGCACAAGTGTTTCTTTTTCCCCCCTTCAGAAAAATCTCCGCTTTTATGCAATCAGAGGTCATTTCTGTGACAGTTTGGCAGAAGATGCACTCTCTCTGTCGGGGTTCACCAATCTCCCAGTTGCATCTGTAACCTAGACGTAGTCTATATAACCTAACTGCTATTTCCCTGTGGATTCCTTTTGGGATATTTAACCTTTCTAATTTGGTTGCCTGAAGATACCATGTTGCAGAGGGCGAACCTTCAGCTATTCTCTGGTGTAGGTAGGCTTTGTTGAGGTGTGAGAGTTTTTTGGTGATGATGTTTTTCATGTTCTCTAGGCTGGGTTGAATTGTTTTATCTATCACTGGATGACGAGTTGCCAGTTTAGCAATTTCATCAGCTTTCTCATTTAATGGGATTCCAATATGGGATGCGATCCAGTTCAAGGTTATGTTGAGTCCTTTGTCTTTAGCGACTGCTCCAAGATACAAAATGGTGGTAATTATTTCCACGTTATCTTTCCACTGTTTTGTCCTAGTATTTGAAGTGCAGCTTTTGAGTCTGTGTGTATGATTGCATTTTGAGTGTTTTGTGCAATCACATATGCGAATGCCTGTTGTATGGCAAACAGCTCAGTTTGGGTTGATGATACTGTAGCGAGTTAACCTTATACTCGCTCCATTATCTCATTATCTTCATAGCATAACTAATTACAGAAGCTACAATCCTTTCCCCAATACTCTCCTCACCTTGGAGGAAGCTGAGTGTGTATCACCATATAAGCAACGATATTTATTTATTTATTTATATAGACTACGTCTAGGTTACAGATGCAACTGGGAGTGGTGAACCCCGACAAAAGAGTGCATCTTCTGCCAAACTGTCACAGAAAGCCATTACTTCACTATCTCTAGAATGTGAAGCAACCAACGACCTTAGAAGAGCTTTAAGAGTTTCCTGAATCTTGCTGTGGCCACCCTGAAGCCATCAACAGAGCCACTCTCCGGTCAACCAAAGGTGTCCAGCAGCTGGACGCCCTCATAAAGACTGTGAAGCAGTATCCTCCCCCGCGATAACAGCTCGATGATTAAATGCAATCTCAGAATAATGAAAAGAATTACGGAGAAAAAAAATTGTACCATTACGGCTATCATGCCCGTGCCACCGTCTTGGGGGCTTAATCTTTATCAATCAATCAATCTTTATTTATTTACCCAGCCTAGAGAACATTAACATCATCACAAAAAGCTCTCACACCTCAACAAAGCCTACCTACACCAGAGAATAGCTGAAGGTTCGCCCTCTGCAACATGGTATCTTCAGGCAACCAAATTAGAAAGGTTAAATATCCCGAAACAAATCCACAGGGAAATAGCAGTTAGGTTATATAGACTACGTCTAGGTTACAGATGCAACTGGGAGATTGGTGAACCCGACCGAGAGAGTGCATCTTCTGCCAAACTGTCACAGAAAAGCCATTACTTCACTATCTTCTGGAATGTGAAGCAACCAATGACCTTAGAAGAGCTTTAAGAGTTCCTGAATCTTGCAGTGGCCACCCTGAAGCCATCAACAGAGCCACTCTCCTGGTCAACAAAGGTGTCCAGCAGCTGGACACCCTCATAAAGACTGTGAAGCAGTATCCTCCCCCCGCGATAACAGCTGATGATTAAATGCAACCTCAGAATAATGAAAAAAATTACGGAAAAAATGTACCACTTACGGGTTATTCATGCCCGTGCCACCTCTTGGGTGGCTTAATCTTTATCAATCATCAATATTTATTTATTTATTTATTTATTCATATACAAGAAGGTACATTGGGAATGTGAGAATATATAATATGGTAATTACAATCTTGTAAAGCCACTAGTACGCGCAGCGTTTCGGGCAGGTCCTTAATCTAAGAAAATTTTAAGTAGGTAAATACTAGCAAAAATTATAAAAAGAAATGATAACAGTTACATGGCAAGAAAAGAAAAAAAAAAAGATGAGAGAAAATTGTAGGTACAGTATAATAAAGCACTTAGGTAGCTAAGATTGATTGCAATGAAAGCTTGAATGGTAGTTGACAAAAATTGGTAGGCACAATACAGCAAATGGCTAGCACATAAAGGAAGACAGCAATGAACACAATGATAAGGTTGTTTGGGTTAAATACATAAGAATTAGGAGATTGGGTAACACTAGATACAGAGCAAAAATAAAGCTCAGTGTAGGACTAAGAAGATGAAATTAAGTACTTTTTGGTTTTGTTTTAAATAAGGCAAAAGTTTTACAGTTTTTCAATTCACTAGGGAGTGAGTTCCATAGACTAGGTCCCTTAATTTGCATAGAGTGTTTACACAGATTAAGTTTGACCCTGGGGATATCAAAGAGATATTTATTTCTGGTGTGGTGATAATGGGTCCTATTACATCTGTCCAGAGAGTTTCAGAGCATGGTTTGCATTTAAGAACAGGGTTTTGTAAATGTAGTTGACACAAGAGAATGTGTGGAGGGAGTTAATATTTAGCAAGTTTAGGGATTTAAACAAGGGAGCTGAGTGTTGTCTGAAAGCAGAGTTAGTTATTAGTCTGATAGCAGATTTTTGCTGGGTGATGATGGGCTTAAGGTGGTTTGCAGTGGTAGACCCCCATGCACAGATACCATAATTAAGATAGGGGTAGATTAGTGCATAATAGAGAGAGAGGAGAGCAGAGTTAGGAACATAATATCTGATTTTGGAGAGTATACCAACTGTCTTAATCTTTCTTAGTTATGTGTTGAATGTGGGTGCTGAAGTTGAGTCTCTTGTCTAGGAATAGGCCAAGAAACTTGCCATCATTTTTATTACTGATGTTAATGTTGTCTATCTGTAGCTGAATTGCATTTGATGATTTGCTTCCAAATAAGATGTAGTAAGTCTTTTCGATGTTTAATGTTAGTTTGTTAGCTGACATCCATAAGTGGACTTTTTTTAATTCATTATTCACAACATTATTTAGTGTATGTGGGTTGAGGTCTGAATAGATAAGAGTAGTATCGTCAGCAAACAATATAGGTTTGAGAATATTAGAGACGTTAGGCAGATCGTTTATATATATAAGAAATAGAAGAGGTCCTAAGATACTGCCCTGTGGCACTCCAACGGTAATTGGTAGAGTGGAAGAAGTTGTATCATTGATGGTTACATATTGGTGTCTGTCACTAAGATAGGATCGGATGTAGTCAAGGGCAAGGCCACGGATTCCAAAATGCTGAAGTTTAAGTAAGAGGTAGTTGTGATTAACAGTATCAAAGGCTTTTCTTAGGTCAATGAAGAGTCCAATCGGAAACTCATTTTTGTCAAGGGCTGAGTAGATTACGTCAAGGAGACTAATGATTGCATCGTTGGTGCTCTTTTGGGACCGGAAGCCAAATTGGCAGGGGCTGAGTATGTCGAATTTTACGAGGTAGGAATAGAGCTGTTTGTAAATAATTTTTTCAAATATTTTTTATAGAATGGGTAGATTTGATATTGGCCTATAATTGTTTATGTCCGCCGGATTGCCTCCTTTATGGACTGGCGTTACTCTTGCTTTTTTGAGGATATCAGGGAAGGTGTGACACTATAGATTTGTTGAACAGTAGGGCTATGGGTGGGGCAAGGGCATGGGAGGCTCTCTTGTATACAATGGACGGAATTTCACTGGTGTTCCCTGCCTTGGTTTTTAGAGAGTGTATGATGGACACAACATCTGCCGGGCTGATTGGTGAAAGGAGTAGAGAGTTTGGATAGCTGCTTGAGAGATATGTGTTAATATGTGTCTGAGTCTGTGGGATTTTACTGGCAAGATTAGCACCAACCGATGAAAAGAAACTATTAAATTCATTTGCCATTTCTAAATCAGGTTGACGGTATATCCCCATCCTTGTAGAGTTTTATTTGGTTATGTGAGTGTTGTTTAGTTCCTAGGATACTAGAGATGGTTTTCCAAGTGCTTTTCATGTTGCCTTTTGCTTCATTGAATCTATTCACATAATATATATGATGAATATAAGACAGTACAATCTCCAGTCAAGAAATAAATAAATAAATAAATAAATAAATAAATATGTTTATTCAGGAAAGGTACATACATAGAGAGATTTTACATAAGTGGATCGATTTATAGATAGAGCTAGTACATACAATGCCTAAAGCCACTATTACGCAATGCGTTTCGGGCAAGAAAACATTAATATCTAAAACTTAATACTAATTGAACAAAAAGAATAAAATGTTTTGAGAACAGATACAAATAAAGGTACAAAAAAGGGGGGGACATGACTGAAAAGCAGCACAAATACAATATGTAGACAAACAGCGTTGAATAAAAAAAAAAAAATAAGACATGGGTTGACAATAGAGGGGTAAGGTAGGTTACAGGGAGTTTATCAGGTAGTGTTTAGTTTTAATCTTAAACTGGTTGAGAGAGGTACAGTCTTTAACATGGTTGGGAAGGTCATTCCACATTCTGGGTCCCTTGATTTGTAGAGCATTTCTAGTTTGGTTAAGTCGTACTCTTGGAATATCAAAACTGTATTTATTTCTGGTGTGGTGCTCACGGGTTCTGTTACAGCTTTCAATGAAGCTTTTAAGGTCAGGATTGGCATTACAGTTCAGCGTTTTATATATGTATAATACACATGAGAGAATGTGCAGTGACTTAATATCTAACATATTCAGAGATTTGAGTAGGGGTACCGAGTGATGTCTGGGGCCAGAGTTGGATATTGTCCTAATAGCAGCTTTGTGTTGAGTAATTAGAGGACGTAAATGATTTTGGGTAGTAGAACCCCAAGCACAAATACCATAGTTGAGATATGGATAGATGAGGGAGTAATAGAGAGTCACCAGGGCAGGGCGGGGTACATGAATGTAGTACTCGGCTTGAACAGTTCTAGTCGACCCAAGACGCTACAGCTTCGACACAGAGCAGACAGCAGACTACGACCGCATCCAGCTACAACGCTCTCGCTCCCCGAGTTCAGACACTCGCAGTTCCCAATCGAGCCGCCACGCTCTCCTGAATAGAGCTCCGCGACTCCGGCCTCACTCAGCTCTCTGCTCTGCTCCAGGCTTCGTCTCAACGTCTACGACACTGCTATATCCAGGACTACTAAATAAATATGAAAACTCACTAAATACTGTGTATCTAATCAACCCTCTAACTGTACGTTACATTGGTGACCCCAGAGAGTTTCGACGATACCCAGCTACGACGGACTACGACATGGATTCTCTCTGGACCTTCACTCCTGCTGCTGCTTGCTGTGGACCACAGCCACCTGTCATGGTACGTTGCTAACACCCTCGACAAAGCTATGATTTTCATCACGATCATCTCTGCATTTCTGCTACGGCTTGATGTTCCACGATCGTTACTCACTCATCTGACAGTTTCATCAACAACTACATCATGTGGGATCTACAGCCTGTCCTGCCGACTCTCCGTCGCTGCCAGGACACTACTTGTTCTACAGGGACTCCCACGACAGCTGCTCTTTCGTCAGATTCATCTACACGTACACTGCATTCTGATACTCTGCCGACTCAAGCACCTTGCGCAGTACAGGACTTACAGCTTGCGTTTCCGACTCTTCGTCGCCTCCAGGACAATTCAGCTCTAGCAGTGATTCCCTCGTTGTCCTAACTACGTGCCTACATTACCAGGACTGTGTCCTGGTGCCCGAGCCCATCCGCCCCGGATCTAAATGCTCCACCAGCGACCCAAGGACGCAACAATCATGCACATTCTTCTCTCCTGCAACATCGAGCTTGTCCACACACTGCCTGCATCTTTTGGCACCGGACTACATGCTCCACAGCGACCAAGGGAACAGTAGCCTCGTATTTTTGTTGTATTGCTTTTCTTCCATTCCCTGGCAGGGGGAGTCCTGTAGCGAGTTAATCTTATACTCGCTCCATTATCTCATTATCTTCATAGCATAACTAATTACAGAAGCTACAATCCTTTCCTCAATACTCTCCTCACCTTGTTGGAGGAAGCTGAGGTGTAATCACCATATAAGCAACGATATGATGAATAGAAGACAGTACAATCTCCAGTCAAGAATGTAGTACTCGGCTTGGGCAGTTCTAGTCGACCCAAGACGCTTCAGCTTCGACACAGAGCAGACAGCAGACTACGACCGCATCCAGCTACAACGCTCTCGCTCCCCGAGTTCAGACACTCGCAGTTCCCATTCGAGCCGCCACGCTCTCCTGAATAGAGCTCCGCGACTCCGGCCTCACTCAACTCTCTGCTCTGCTCCAGGCTTCGTATCAACGTCTACGACACTGCTATATCCAGGACTACTAAATAAATATGAAAACTCACTAAATACTGTGTATCTAATCAACCCTGTAACTGTACGTTACAATACTAGTCTTCCCAGTCTCCAATATGCCTGTATGCTGGCCGTGCAAAAAGCAGCGCCAGCACTCTCATATTCTGTGTCCACCGATCCGTCTGTGAAGATGTGGGTGGCTCCTGCTACTACTATGCTATACATTTGCTCTTCTATTATGCGCCTTAGGATTGTCGGATCATAGGCAGCCTTTTTCATTGGGAGACTTTCTATTACTATTTTGAAAGTAGGCTCTTCCCACGGTGCAGAAGGAGTGTAATTTGGGTGTGGATGATCACCCTCTCTATCGAGAATCATGCTTTTTAAATGTAGTTTTTAAATGCATTGTATGTACTAGCTCTATCTATAATTCGATCCATTAATGTAACTTCA
>WNGS01129692.1:0-15157 GCA_020271785.1 Procambarus virginalis
TTCAAATCCAAGGTAAGATAAGGTTTAACTAAGACAGATTTATGAAAAAATGGCATTTAAAATGTTAAAGAGTAGGATCTATTTCTCAAGCAGAAACTAAAATCATTTAATTTCTATATTCTTTAATTGAGACTAGCATGTCACTGTATATCTAAACTGCAAGAAACATTTTGGCAATATAATATTGTGTAGAGTGGTGGAGGAGATAATGTTATTATATGCATTGCCTATACCATACCTTGCTAAATGTCTGTCTTGCAGTTTTTGTTCCTCTTGATGAAGCTGTTTAAGCTGACTCTGCTTCAGTAGCATCTCATGATGAGTTTCTGAGATTCTTGCTTCTTTTTTAATTGCCTTAAAATAATTACATAATTCATAAATTTGGTAAACTATTACTGAACTAGAAAAAGTCAATAAATGAAATCATTATAAGTCATTCTCAATTCAACAGTTGTTAAAAATGATCAATAATTCATTGTTAAAATTCACACAATACTAAAAATGTATAATAAATGTGGGCATAAAAATGTCCACACATAACAATACTCTTCCATGTCTTCTCATCATCAACCTGTCCTCATCCACCTCAGACAACATTTCCAGAGTTTTCTCAGCTTCAGCTTTAGCTTTGTTTGCAGCCTTCTCAGCTATTTGATCCTTCAGAACCTAAGAAACATAAAAGCTAGAACTATTGTCTACCTATGCCACTCAAATGCAGTTTTATTATTAACTAATACCCCATAAAAAATAAATGGTGAATAACATGTTCAAAACAAACACAAGGATTCAAATTATAGTATGATCATACACAAATATTACTATTTTTAACATTTAAAACAAGAATTAAACTTTAAGCAGAATCAGTCAGCTGCTCCTAAAGTAAGATCACCTATGCCATTGCTAAGACACTGGCATACGCTATCTTGGCTAGGCTATCTGGCAATGGCTATCTTTGCCATTAAATGATGAAAAAAATCAAGTATACAGTGAATAACTTGCTCTTTGTGTCTCTAGTCTCTTTGCATGCTTTTCAGCACAGGTGATGGCAATAGACAGTTTTCTTCAGAGTCCAGCTTCTCAAGTAGTTTTGTGTATTGCTTGTCTTTAACCTGGAAAAGTATAAGAATATATCAGTGGAAGGTAAATCTGGCAAATGAAGTTAAATTAATGTGCATTATAAAAGAAAAGCGGATCTTACATTCATTAGTTTCTGCTCTGCCTTCTTTGTGCGATAGCTGCATTGTTGTCACGTGAGAGAGCACAAGCGTGAAGTTTGGACTCCAGTGCCCGTAACTCTGGGCTTGAGGACATGATCTGCCGCCTGGAAATATAACTATGTAAGTTACATATCACTATAACAGTTTTATTCAATTATATTTAATTACTTACAAAATGAAGGTTAAGTATCAATAAAATATCACAATTTTAAGTTTCCAATGGAATTCAAATATTCAATCTGCGGCAGGACAGAAAAGGTTGAGCATGTTTCCTTTCACCTAACAACTCTGTTCACCTAGCAGTAAATAGGTTACTTGTATAGATCCAGTATTTAGATCATACTGGGATAGAAAAATTAAGCTTACATTAGTTCATTATATTTGGTTGGAGGTACTATGAGAAAATACTTCACATTACTCTGTAC
The DNA here is from genome assembly GCA_020271785.1 of Procambarus virginalis. Taxonomy (NCBI): domain Eukaryota; kingdom Metazoa; phylum Arthropoda; class Malacostraca; order Decapoda; family Cambaridae; genus Procambarus; species Procambarus virginalis. Next base: position 1,643 of record WNGS01129692.1, read on the forward strand.
TGAAAGCAATGGGAGAGCCGAGACCTTACACGGCCGGATTATAGAATAAATATGTTACCTTAATACACCTGCATTCCAGTGGTTTACTTCCATACTTATAACCTTCTTAAAAGTAATATAAACTCTCTCTCAGTCTCTTCTTTATCTCTTCTAACAAAGACAGCTTATTTTTATCGGAATTTTGTGTTGACGCGCGGAGTCCTTAAGTATGGATTATATAATAAAGTTACTATATAGCTTCTATTATAATTTTATTTGAATGTTAGTAATTAATATTAAAAACTTGACAAATATACTTACTAAATTAAACGTTTTAGTAAATTAAACAAAGGCAAACTGCAATTGCTTATATATTTTACAAAAATATATAACACTGAACGATTGACTTAAATTTTTGCAAATTTGGTTTTGTTTACGTCGCTTAGAAAACAATCACCGACAGAATTAAAGGGACCTAACTCGTGGGAGAGATTCTCAAATGTTGTACTTCTTTTAAGTAGTTTAAAAGAAACATAAGGAAGTATGTAACTGGTATTATTTATTGTGATTGATACACCTATATATCCCTACGCAATACTAGCAAGGATAAAACAATGATTAATTTAAGTAAGTATTGACATATATATATTATAATATATTATATATATATATATATATATATATATATATATCAATATATATATATATAAAAAGTTTGTGAGGGTACCACCTCTGGTGCCAATGTGGGGACCCATAGCCTCGGAGAAGAAAATAAAACGTATTCAGAGGAGACCTTGTGTTTCTCACTGAACACTAATATTTTCTTCTCCTACCACCCCCATTCTTTTGTATGTACACATATATTTTGCTTTATTTGAACTTTGTTACAAAAAAGGAGTTACATATAGGTTACAAAGATATTTATCATAGGTTGTCGAGTTCCTCCAGCTCCTCAGATGGCGGGCAGGAACCCTGGATGCAGTGCGCATTTCCCCTCTGTATCGCCACGCTGAGGCGCTGGAAAAGAAAGCTGGCAGCTCTAGGGTCCCTTGTTGTTTCAATGAGCCTAGAACCCAGTTCCTTCAAAAAACTGGTAGCACTTTTACCCCAGGCGCCGAGTGTCTCAGAAGCAATGGGGACAAAATTGTAGTGGTGATCCAGTTCTCTATACTTACGGGATTTGGCTGCTTCCCTGTGGGTGGCAGCGCCACCTGGTTGTGCAACACTGAGGTCAATGTAGGTGTTAGCCAGGGTTGATACGCACGTGTAGTCCCATACCAACTGCTTGCCATTCTTCCAGGGATTCACTGTGATACCATCCGGGCGACCAATAAGAGCATCAGAGTTACGGGGCGTTAGGTAACGAGGCTCTCTCTCAGCTGGGCATCCAGCTGTGGTGAGGCTCCTTTTGATGATGTCGTTAACTTCACTGTGCCTCGAGTGCCATCCTCCTGTGCTTTGGCAGAGTAGGCCATGGTGGCCGTACCTGTCAGCCACCACCTCGCCGCAAATACACCTATATCTGGTGTGGATTGGGGCAGCAAGGCTGAGGGCCACAGCAATTCGGAGGGCGTGTGGTGTGAGACGCGTGCCAGTTGCCGACATTGGGGTTGCTAACAGGAAATCCCCTGCATGTGGGGCTGCTACTGCTGTGAGGCGAGCAATATCGTGCTGTGTTGGTGCAGCACCCAGGCACTCTGCAGCAACTTTGTCTATAATGGGGCCATCCCAGCTGGATTGCTTGTGGGCTTTTGGGGATGGTGGTTGAGGTGATGGGCCTGCACGAGAGGCCCACTCTGTGGCACAGCGTGTAAAATTGGGATCATGTACACCTGCCAGCTGATGTAAGTGGGCAGGTAGAATTTCCTTCACAAGGTCGTCGGATGCTGATAAGGAGGACAGGAAGGCTGGAACAGCGATTTGCGTTGCTGTTCGAACTCCGAGGCCCCCAAGTCTTACGGGAAGAGAGGCTTGTTTCCACTGCAGGTCATCAAGAGAGAGGTTAAGGGCTTTTTCTAGCATTGATTTCAGTAACCGGTCATACTCACTTAGTTTTTGGCTACTGTAAGATGGTGAACACCTCAGAAAGTAGGTTAACCTGGGGAGGGACAGACATCTGGTGATGAGGTAGAGTGCATCATGAGCATCAATATCCTCAATCCTCCCATCCATCCTCTTAAGGTCGGCGATTTTCTTATCAAGGACCTCATCGATGGCTTTCAACCCCAGGGGAGCTCCTAGGAGTGTGTTGTCTTCAGGTTTAGTTTTATGGATGTTTGGCAGAAGACCCTCTATTCTCTCTACGATGCCCTGGTTGGAACATATTATTTCACATTTAGAAGGGTTCAGGGTGAGGCCTAAAACTGCACCTTGCTCCTGGATTTTTCTGATGTCCTCCAGGAGGGAGGATATATATATATATATATATATATATATATATATATATATATATATATATATATATATGCGACACACACACACATATATATATATATATATATATATATATATATATATATATATATATTATATATATATATATATATATATATATGCGAACAAGCCTGAATGATCCCCAGGCATATATGCAATTGAAAACTCACACCCCATAAGTGACTCGAACCCATATTGCCAGGAGCACTATGCAACTGGTGTACAGGAGACCTTAACCACTCGACCATCACGACCATACAAAAGATGATGGTAGCCGAGGCTATTTGCCCATCATCCCGACGGCACTATGATGGTAATCTTGGGCATAGTTATTTTATCAAATCACCTCATTTTTGGGGCCAGGTGAGCAACACAAATTAAGTTAAGTTCTTTTAATTTGTCCTTATACAATTTAATGAATAAAAAGGCTTTCCTAATGTGACGATGTCTATTGAATTTTGTAACTAGTTCATCAAGATTGTAACTTGCTTAGCTAAATAAATTGTGGGGTTCAGTCCCTGAGCCCATTATGTGCCTCTGTAACCCTTTCCACTACCCCCCACAAGATGGGTATGGGGTGCATAATAAATGAACTAAACTAAACACTCAACAAAGAACAGTACATCCTAACCAGACGTTATATAATGATATTCTCAACAGTAGATAAAAGAAAATTAACTGTTACCTAATACCAGAATAGTATAAAAGCTTATCATAAGCTACGGGATTTGTAGATCAGTCTTTAAAAGGGAATTTTGAAGTAATAATGATACAGCTGATGCCATCTGTCGGCAGAAGAGAACACTATCAACTGGCAGGTCAACAGTGGCCATAAGATACAGCTTACGCCATCTGTTGACATCAAATTACACTTATAACAAATTACCCCACAAAATACAACTAACGCCATCTCGTTTTTTTCCAACGCACTATAAATAGCCAAACAGCAACCCATAAGGCAGGTTGTTGTGCTCGGGTAGGAGGTTCCAAGCTCCGCCCACAGATGGTATGGGGTGCATAATCAATGGCATATCATTGGTAGATATTCTTTGTTGACATTCAGACAACAGCCAATCACAGGAAGGGATCAGCTAAAGGCTCCATCCACTTAATAAATCATCTTTATTCAGCACACCATCCTTGCTTATGACATTCTGTTTTAACTTGAATCTACCTAAAAAGTGAAGGGTTAAGTATTTAAAAGCATTAACAAAGTGATAATTAAATACTGCAAGATGTAACGAGTATTACAGAAACATGGGCTGGCTACCTAGCTTGTGACGTCATCAGTGGGTGTTGCCTCACACAAATAATATCAATGATACAATGCTCCGTTCTCTTATTGGACTCGATTATTCAGTTAGATGGAAATGTCTGTCTTGTACAAAACGAAGAGGTTGTGTTTGAAATAAAGAGATTGTTGTGCAAAATGACGTATTTCTTAGTCTGCATATAATTTGTAGAAAGAGTGTTGCCATTCCCAGCAACAGCCAATCACAGGAAGGTATTTGTAAGAGTCCGTCTCCTTATTGACGTCCTCAGGAGCGACACAGATCTAGCTTAGCTTATGGCTTTCTGTCTCATCTCTTGTATATAAAAATATGAATATTTCGATTACTATGATTATTAAAAGTATGAGATATAACAGTTGTGACACAAAATAGCTAAAGTTTGCCATTAAAAAGAGATCATAGTGGATTTTGTAATAGTTTTATGGAAAACGTGTTAAATAATTTTTCTAAATATCTTCTGATATGGGTGTTGACTTCTCAATTTGTGTAGCTAATACTTGAAGGCTTTTCTCCAGTTCCTTGTAGATTTTATACCAGTCAGGACAATGAGTAAGGGCTCTGAATATAATTGCGTTTATCACACTATTCTTATATCTGTCTGACCATTCATACACATTTCAGTGTTGGTGGGTTTAGTATAACCTTCTGTGGTGAAAGTTGTTTTAGGTTCTCACGTAGACATGGAGGAAAGGGAGTGTACCATCATGCCTATAGTTCATGGGTAAAGTTAAGCACTGAGTTGCGGATAAATAGATCCTTTAATCGCGACAATTCAAGGAGAGTTTTCACAGATACGAATATATCATCGCTGTTTCTTCAATAGATGCGGTTTCCCTGTGGTATTGAAGGTTGTCTAGTGTTCATATTTAGAGTAACCATGGTTTGTATTTATATTTTTATACATCAAAAATTAATTATTATAATGTTTCGATTATTTCCGAGTGGCCCAAGAATTTATTCCCCTAAATAAATACACATTATTATCATTAAAATTGACTAAATCTAACGAGATCAGTTGTGAACGCCAGCTAGCGCACAAGTACAAGAGCCCCAAAATTAACACACAAGACATGTAGAGACAGGCGTGTAGCTTCTGACTTTGTTTTTATTAATTAATATACATGTTAAACATTACTCTTAATACATATTATTATATATAAGTATAACTATCACACAGGAAATGTAATAGGAGTCTACCCAAAACTGGCCACAGTCAAGTGTTTTGTGCGTTCGACCATGTTTGTGGCCTTCAGATGCGAAGTGTAAACACTGTCGGGCGTCGTTCTTATGAAGCCAGGATTATGTCCATCACATCACTCAACTTCATTTAATAACTATATGCCTGTTAACTAGAAGATTTTACTGTTATAGTCTTACATTAGGGTTTTAATATTAAGTAAGTATTTATATATATATATATATATATATATATATATATATATATATATATATATATATATATATATATATATATATTATATATATATATATATATATATATATATATATATATATATCAGGCCGAAATGTTCACTTCCTTTCACATTTATTTCTCTGTGGATTTTCCGCATAAAATGATCAATTTTAGCCAAATATTCCCAGTTTGCTAACTGTAGGTAGTAACTAAGTGATTGTAACCTATCCACCGCTGCCCACTGGATGGGGGGCGGTGTGCAGGACAAACATATCAGTTTTATTTTTATTTATTTATTTATTTATTTATATACAAGAAGGTACATTGGGTTTGAAAGAATACATAGCATAGTATTTACAATCTTGTAAAGTCACTAGTACGCGCAGCGTTTCGGACAGAGTTAAATAAAGTTAATAAATCATTCAGTTGTGACACTATCTCTCCACATACGTCAGTTACTTAATTTAGAAACTGTACTTGTGGTCGATCTCGAATCCATTGTTGATGTGACGACTTATACTGAATTTTGTAACTAGTTCATCAAGATTGTAACTTGCTTAGCTAAATGAATTGTGGGGTTCAGTCCCTGAGCCCATTATGTGCCTCTGTAACCCTTTCCACTACCGCCCACAAGATGGGTATGGGGTGCATAATAAATGAACTAAACCAACCTGCCTTAACATCTTTATATTATGATAATCACATCAACATATCAGCATTAAGATCAGTGTGAAATTCCTGTTTTGGCCAGAATGTCTACCACTCTGCATGAGTGGACTTTGTAATGTTTCTTTTTGGCAGCTTTATTTCCTCAGTTTCTGAACTGGTTTCTTTAGCTTGTATGTTGTAATAAACTATTCCAACATTTACAGTTGTTCTTCCTTGTGAAGATTTAACAAAAAATTGTGTTTGTAAGAGTGATAAAGTTCAGCCCCGGCAGCACCCAGTCTTACTCCATAGTTCCACCTTTGTGGGACCGGTATAAGCCTAACTTGTATATATACACTCTGGCTTCCTGTCCCCCTACACAATGATTTATTATTAACTATTATATACAGTATACCCGGCTAAAGCGAACACAGTACAGTTTCGTCATAGGAGATTCCTAGATTGGAATTTACTACCAAATTTCAATATATTCAAGTATTTTTAGTGTGAAATGCTGTTATTTTATGCATCATTTGTTGTTTTAATAATATTACGGCCATCTCAACAAAGAACAGTACATCCTAACCAGACGTTATATAATGATAACGTTTATCTACTCAACAGTAGATAAAAGAAAATTAACTGTTACCTAATACCAGAATAGTATAAAAGCTTATCATAAGCTACGGGATTTGTAGATCAGTGTTAAAGGGAATTTTGAAGTAATAATGATACAGCTGATGCCATCTGTCGGCAGAAGAGAACACTATCAACTGGCAGGTCAACAGTGGCCATAAGATACAGCTTACGCCATCTGTTGACATCAAATTACACTTATAACAAATTACCCCACAAAATACAACTAACGCCATCTCGTTTTTTTCCAACGCACTATAAATAGCCAAACAGCAACCCATAAGTTGGGTTGTTGTGCTCGGGTAGGAGGTTCCTAGCTCCGCCCACAGATGGTATGGGGTGCATAATCAATGGCATATCATTGGTAGATATTCTTTGTTGACATTCAGACAACAGCCAATCACAGGAAGGGATCAGCTAAAGGCTCCATCCACTTAATAAATCATCTTTATTCAGCACACCATTCTTGCTTATGACATTCTGTTTTAACTTGAATCTACCTAAAAAGTGAAGGGTTAAGTATTTAAAAGCATTAACAAAGTGATAATTAAATACTGCAAGATGTAACGAGTGTTACAGAAACATGGGCTGGCTACCTAGCTTGTGACGTCATCAGTGGGTGTTGCCTCACACAAATAATATCAATGATACAATGCTCCGTTCTCTTATTGGATTCGATTATTCAGTTAGATGGAAATGTCTGTCTTGTACAAAACGAAGAGGTTGTGTTTGAAATAAAGAGATTGTTGTGCAAAAAGACGTATTTCTTAGTTTGCATATAATTTATAGAAAGAGTGTTGCCATTCCCAGCAACAGCCAATCACAGGAAGGTATTTGCTAAGAGTCCGTCTCCTTATTAACGTCCTCAGGAGCGACACACAGATCTAGCTTATGGCTTTCTGTTTCATCTCTTGTATATAAAAAATATGAATATTTCGATTACTATGAATTAAAAGAATGAGATTATAATAGATATTACACAAAATGGCTAAATTTTGCCATTAAAAAGAGCTCATAGTGGATTTTGTAATAGAGTTTTATGGAAAGGGAGTTATATAATTTTTCTAAGTATCTTTCAAGTTCAAGTATGTTTATTGAGATAAGAAAGAAATACATCTCAAAGGGATAGAGTAGCTTAGGCTATTTCTACCCCCCCTCTACTTCAAGTCCCTCAAGGGGCGCACAAATTCAGTGAGTACAAATAGACAAATAACATTACAAGAATCCCATTTAACATTGCCCAATCAACCTTCGCAGGTACAACTACAGTATATGCAGTCCCCGTGGCGCAGTGGTAACGGGGAGGATTGACTGGGCGCCAATCCCAAACTGTACGCCTCTGTTTTTTGTTTTTTATTTATTTATATATACAAGAGTTCTTACTTTCTTGTAAGAATTGTGTTCATTCAGCACGATTTGGCGGGTGGTATTCCAAAGACAATTAAGATTAAGAACCTGCCCGAAACGCTATGCAGGCTAGTTGCTTTACAAGAATGTAACAATATACTGTTTTCATGCCCTCTGCGTATGCACAATATATTTTATCCATACTGTACTGGCTGTGCCAATCATTTATCTCTGGCATTGTTTAATTATAGCATTACGCTATTTTACCATGGAAATCTTCATTATTCTTCCTATGCCCTCTGCGTATGCAGAATATATTTTATCATACTGTACTGGCTGTGCCACTCATTATCTCTGGTATTGTTTAATTATAGCACTACGCTGTTTGCGAGTACTGCAACATTGCTTCGGTTAGCCGACTCTAGGCACGATTAACATCCTATGACTTATTCCCTTAGTTGCATCTTTGCAGTACTGGCATGCTACTCAGTCATGTTACGATTTCTTTTATTGTGGTACAGCAGTCGCTCTGTAATTATTAATTAATAAATTAAGGTCCCCCCGCTCCTGTGTGTTTTTCTCTCCGCCCAGAATGTAACAATATACTGTATATACATAAATAAAAAAATTAGTACCAAACATTATTATTATTAGTAGCAGTAGTTGTAGTAATAGTAGTAGTAGAAGTAGTAGTAATAGTAGTAGTAGTAACTAGCAATTAGTAATTAATAAGTATTGGGTGATTGGGTTGAGGTGAGTGGCGAGAATGATCGCCAGAAGCGTTCGCTGCCTGACCCTCCGAGGGGACCCCCGAGGACCCAGGGCGCGGGGTTAGTGCCTTGTTTTATTGTTGTTTGTCATTAGTAATGACTTCATGGAGCAGGTAATGGGGTTTACCACGCGTGTGGTTGACGGGGCGAGTGGTAGGGAGGCAGTAGAGGAGTGAACCCTGCTGGGGTGACAGGTCAGTAGGGTTGCATCATTACAATGACATGATGGTCATTATGATGCAATGACGGCACATTATACAGTTTTGTAAGAACAAGAATGTGTACAAGAATGTAAGAACTCTTGTATATATAAGTAAATAAATACAAATACAATAAAAGGTCGGTGTCCAGCAATAGCAATAATTAACCAGAGGTAACCCAATTATGTCATCGTGACGTCACACACCTGGCAGAAAATATATACTGTATATTTAAAATATTAAGTGTATGTTATTGTTAGGTTAGGATAAGAAGGGAGAAGAGTGAGAATGTGTTGGGAGGGGGGAAGAGACCCGGGTACAGCCGGGTACAGCCGGGTACCGCATCTAGTGCCGTATATCAAACAAATTTATTTATGTATTTATTTATTTATTTATATACAAGAAGGTACATTGGGTTTGTGAGAATACATAGCATAGTATTTACAGTCTTGTAAATCCACTAGTAAGCGCAGCATTTCGGGCAGGTCCTTAATCTAACAGTCTAATGGCAATCTAATGGCAATAACATGAGTAGAACAAATATACTAAATTCACATACAGTTAAGATGCTAAAAGGTTACATTCCACCATGGGGCGTTATAAAGGCGAGTGTTGATGAAGATTATCACCCTTTCCAAACCACCCTTTCGCGAGCGCTTTGTCCGGGGTTCGTATCCTGGCCGGGGAGGATGTACTGGGCGCAGATCCTTAACTGTAGCCTCTGTTTAACTCAACAGTAAAATGGGTACTTGGTTGTTAAATGATTTTTCATGGGGTTGTATTCCAGGGAACATAGGATTAAGAATTTGCCTGAAACGCTACACGTTCTAGTGGCTGTACAAGAATGTAAGAACTCTTGTATATATAAATAAGAAAAAAAAAAGGTCCAAGAGGAGCCATAATGTTTTCACCCTTGATATGTCTGTTAGTGTGTGTGGCATATTGTTTATTATGTGCCATGATGCTCTATATATATATTATTGTCAAGCCTGTCTTAACATTTACAGACATTTTTTGTTTTTGTAGTTGAGGGGAGTATTTAATGTAAGCAATCATGTAATGTAGAGGGGAGAATTATGATTCAACAAAGTTGTGGTGAGGCATACTACTGTAGTAATAGGATAGGTAGCACAGAACACCTCTCAGACATGTAATAGCTGGAAACAATGTCATCTATTAATTAAATCTTAATTCTTTCTAGATTCATCATGGGAAGCCAAGAGACAGAATGTTCTCAGTGGGAACACTTGCCCTCTGAAACCAGAAATACAAATGGGGCTGTAAGTGTGCAGGAAATTTCAGATATGCAGTCAAGTGAAGAGCAGAATTCTGCTTCAGAAATGAAGATGAGCTTGATGCCATCTAATAACATCCTTCGCAACTTGCTAAGTGGAGGTGGGGAAGGTAACAACATGGCTGCAATCGGTAATAAAAGTTCAGTAGCTCAAGAACTTCAGGATCAAGACGACGAGCTGAGAGCCCTTGGAATCTCGGTTGTGGATCAGCTGTCACTGGAACGTGACGTGGAAGCAGCAGTAAGTTCAGTCCTGTTGTTGAGGTCATTTTGCTATCTAATGGTGTCATTGCGGGTTATTTCTATGCCTTGCTTTGTACCAAGCTTTACAAGAATTGCATTATATACTGTTAATATGCATACAGCATAATCTTGTTTTTCAACATCCTTGAAAGGGTCAAACTTTACATACATACTCAGGATGGCCTAGAAGCTACGTTATCATAATACTATTTTATGTAATTCATTTTGTTCATAGGTATAATATATATTATCATAGGGGTAAAGGGAGACATTTATGCAGAGAAAATAAAAGACCAACATGGAAAATAAATGATATTCAAAATACCATTTTCTTTTCCATGTGCAGACGAGGAGTCACAATAACGTGGCTGAAATATGTTGACCAGACCACACACTAGAAAGGGAAAGGACGACAACGTTTCGGTCCGTCCTGGACCATTCTCAATCGACTTGAGAATGGTCCAGGACAGACCAAAATGTCGTCATCCCTTCACTTTCTAGTGTGGTCTGGTCAATAACTTCTTTCCCATGGTTTCCACACTCAACAGTATATTAAGAGCCAACAGCACCACACTACTAAGCAGTGCACCATTTCATTACAAAAAAAAGTACAATTTTGTGTACTGTTGCAATAATTATTTATTTGGTATTTGCAGGTTGACAAAGCGGTTACCAAACACACTCGTAAGCAGAGGTTACAAATACTGAAGAAAGAAATCAAAGACATTCATATGAATGTCAAACAGGCAGACAACAAGTTACTTGAATTAAAAAATAGACTTGCAGGTATTATTTTTGTTTTATTTATAGGTTTCTTCATAGATTTTGCAATATCCACAAAATTCATTAAGGTGAACGTTGACAGTTGAAATTCTTGGAGCATAGAAATAGATTTTGTTCAAGTTATGTTGTGCAATACATTAGGCAGTTACGTTGTATCCGATATGGTCACACTTGAGACCTGTTAGTTACTAGCACTTTTTGAGTGGAGTTCTGTTTTTCCTCACCTACTGTAAGAACAAATTAATATGCTGGCCATTTACTAGCCCAAATGAACTTTATAATTTCTCGGGTAGCACCTAAGGTGCCCAGGTAGCATCCAGGGCATTCAAATAGTAGTCACTTAGGCAGCACTTAGGGCACACAGGGAGCACTTAGGGTACACAGGGAGCACCTAGGGCACACAGGGAGCACCTAGGGCTCACAGGGAGCATCTAGGGCACACAGGGAGCACCTAGGGCACACAGGGAGCACCTAGGGCACACAGGGAGCACCTAGGGCACACAGGGAGCACCTGGGGCACACAGGGAGCACCTAGGGCTCACAGGGAGCACCTAGGGCTCACAGGGAGCATCTAGGGCACACAGGGAGCACCCAGGGCACACAGGGAGTACCTAGGGCACTCAGGGAACACTTCAGGCATATAGGGAATACTTAGGGCACTCAAGCAGTACTTAGGGCACTTAGGGAACACTTAGGGTACTCGGGAAACACTTAAGGCACTGGGGCAGCACTTAGGGCACTCAGGCAGCACTTAGGGCACTCAGGCACCACTTAGGTGACTCAGGCAGCACTTAGGGCACTCAGGGAGGACTTAGGGCACTCAGGAAACACTTAGGGCACTCAGATAGCACTTAGGGCACTCGAGCAACACTTAGGGCACTCAGGGAATACTAAAGGCACTCAAGGAACACTAAGGGCACTCAAGGAACACTAAGGGCACTCAGGGAACACTTAGGGCACTCAGGCAGTAGTTAGGGCACTCAGGCAGCACTTAGGGCTTTCAGGTAGCACTTGGGGCACTCAGGTGCGTATATTTAGGTGAGTAGCGAGACAGAGACAGACAATAGATGGATGGATAGATAGATAGATGGATAGTTAAATGAACAGCTGGGAGGCAGACAGACTCAGGCAATGCTGGGTATATATATACAATACTGTATATCCATGACAGTACATATTTTACCAGTTAAGATACAGTATTGATATTTAGGAATGCGGCAGCGTGTTGTGGATCCTCGGATGACTATTGGTGTTGAAAAAGAAGTTAAAGATAAAGCTCGGGACCTTGGAGTCCTCAGGGCACGAGAAATATACCTTCGCCGGAAACTTTCATCTGCTGAAGTGAATGAGGAAGAGGTAAGGAGAATAGCGTCCACAATCTTTCTTGTTTCTGTGACAGTACCAAAAAAAAAAAGGGAAGTGTTTTTGATTATTTTCCCATTCAGTGTTTTGCTAAGTTTGTAAGTGTCACTCATATAAAATACCATCAACCTATGATTTGTTTGAATTAGGAATGTGAAGTTGCTGCCACATTATTTTAAAATTTACTTCCATTATCATCATTGCCCCTGTTTCCCACTTCTATTGGGTGGGAAGATAGCAGGCCAGTGTAAAAAAAAAAAAAAAAAAAGATAATTAATGTTAATTAATAAAACTATCACTTGCCCATTTAGTCTATGTTTAGAACTGATAAAAATTGGCTTTTTGTGAACATGCATTCTAAAAATGTCATATATTTCCCAGGAAGTGAGATTTTCTTCAGCCTTCCATGTAGCAAGAGATAATAAACTAACTCCTGCTATGTGGCAATGCTGCTGGTGATTTTAAATGTCAACTAATACTAAGTTACCATTCACAAAATTCTGCGAACCTTTAAAGGTCTTGGGCATTACACTCTTACTAGTTTTCATTAAAGAGCAATTATGAGAAACTGGATAACTACCACGTTGTACGATTGATTTATAAACTTTTTATTTTGTCCATGGGGTGAAAGCATACTGCTTAAACCTAAACCTTCCTTTTAAGCCTTTATTCATTCTTGTAATGTTTTGGGACACGTTGCTACTTGCTTGACTTGTAGCCTAATGTTAGTGATGTGTCTGCTGCTAACACAACCACCTCATTGCAGACTTAGATTCAGGCTATCATAAAAGCCTTTAAGATTGGATACTGTATGTAGGTCTACAATGTAACATGTACACCTATATTGCATGTAAATATGTTCCTGGCACAACTTGATGGAAGTGTGACCTAATATGCCAGGCTGACATTTTCTCGGCTACAAACAAAAAAAAAAATAATTTATGAATTTTGGAAGAGTTACAGCATTCATCATACCATTAGGGACATTCAAATGTATGGCACAGGGGTGCCATACATTTGTGAGAAATTAGTGTAAGAAATCGTGGAAGAAGTGTGCCCACAATTGAACAATGTTTGCGAATCCATCATCTGAAGTAGCTGAGATATAGATATA
>WNGS01129697.1:0-11805 GCA_020271785.1 Procambarus virginalis
ATATATATATATATAATATATATATATATAATAATGTACATGTATGAGAATGTGTACATGTATATATAATATTAATAATTTTGTAACTAGCGTCACAAATTGTTATTTGCTTAGCTAAACGAACTAGAGGGTTCAGTTCCTGAACCGATTATGTGCCTCTGTAATCCTTTACACCACCGCCCACGGGATGGGTATGGGGTGCATAATAAAGAAAGAAATTGAATTGAATTGGTCTGATTAGGACTTTATGACCATGTAATCTATGTTTTGCTCCACTACTTACTGGTTCAGTATGGGGTGCATAACAAATAATAGCCTCCTTCGGGGGCGCCTTGTTTCTAAACGTGTTGGTCTTAAGTCCTTTAATCTCAAATCTTGCTACAATGTACCTCTTCATATATGTTACGTACTCTCGCAACCCAATGTACCTTCTTGTATATAAATAAATAGATTTCAACTGTAAGGGGGTATGTTTGCACCTTGTTATTCTAATAATGGATAAATAATTCGAATAATGGAAGCGCTAATTATATGAACAAGTGCCATGTATTTATTAAGACGAGAACAACAGCGAACATAAACCAGCGCATATACGAAAGGAATGGTTTTTATGTACAAACTTCTCAGTGAACGAAGTTGTTTCTAGCCCGGTATCCGAAATTGCAGTAGACGACTTGACCAGTCCCCGACGTCACGGCCGGCCCCCGCCACCCTCGTACACCACCCTCCACAATTGTCTAACTCTTCCCTATTGGTGAAGATTAAGCCACCCAAAGATGGCACGGGCATGAATAGCCCGTAAGTGGTGGCCCTTTTGAACCATTACCAATATCAATAGCTGATACTGGAGATCTGTGGAGGTGCGACTGCACCCTGCGTGACAGGAGATGTCTCCTGTGTCTTCCCCATTGTTGATTTGACGAGTTATATTGCATTTTGTAACTAGCTCATCAAGATTGTAATTTGCTTACCTAAATGAATTGTGGAGTTCAGTCCCTGAGCCCATTATGTGCCTCTGTAACCCTTTCTACTATCGCCCACAAGATGGGTATGGGGTGCATAATAAATGAACTAAACTAAAAACTGTTCTCCATTACTTTACACCTCAATTTACCCGCGAACAGTGCTTGATTACCTATTATGTACAGTACCGGATTACCCATTAGGTACAGCACCTACATGATAGTCGGGAAATACGAAAAATAGAGTAGTTTTTCTTGCCCTGTTTACAGGATATTATTGATACCGAGGTACGTTTTTCCCATTTATTTATTACTTAATCCTATCACTATTAAGCTCAAGCACATTATAGTGCTCTCGATAAGGACTGGACGTTAGCAGCTTAACAAAAATATCAATTCCCCACCCCACTTCCATTGGTCCTGATAATTATATAAAGCTGGAATTTGAATTGGAACAGTATTTTGCCACTTGCGGTTCCATGCTTTTTAACCCATACGCTTATGAAACCTCATATTTTCTCACCTTACTGTCCCACCTTGCGCTATTAACTCAGTATATTACAATGTAGAGATGCAACTTCATTAATATAAAGTTATCTTTAAACTGATGAAGTTATGTGAATTCTGTTAAATGTGGTATATTACGTTATTCTGAGTCAATGTTACATATGTACGTTCAATTTCCATTACTTTCTTTATTATGCACCCCATACCATTCCCGTGGGCGGTGGTGTAAAGTTAACAAGGAATTATCTCGTTTTATATATGATTCAATAAATAACATGGTGTGAGTATATAGTCCTCTAGCTTGTACTACCAAACTAGAGATAAGCTATAATGAGACTCTCTTCAAACATTCGTGACTGAATTAAACAATTACAAAGACCAAAGTATCTCATGGCATTTGGGATAAAATCATTGATAACAGAGTATTCAGACAAGTAGTCACTGCCCTAGCTATAAACTCACTCACTAGCCAGCTATAAACTGTGTTCACACACAGTTTACAACTGGAGTACTCTCTTGGGAGATTCAAGTTCAAGTATGTTTATTGAGATAAGCAAGAAATACAGCTCAAGGGATAGAGTAGCTTAGGCTATTTCTACCCCCCTCTGTTGGGAGATGCAATACTTGCAGCCACATGCCATCGATCTAACTCTGGCAATTGCAATATCACACTATCTGGTGGATGTGGTATGCTGTTGTAAGGCACACTATATATGTATATATATGAATTATATGCAGCCCGTCCTCCTAAGGTTTCTCATCGTCAAGAAAACGGTCAATTTAAAGTGTCCTCTCCTAACCTACCAGAGGACCCGAAACAGAAAACGGGACAGTACGTCACTTAGGCGAGCCGCTTCTATTTTCTAGTACGACAATTTTTGGCCTTGTGTAACGCATACGATCGAAAAGCGACGTTCTTTGTAGAACAGGTTGATATGTTTGGTTTCTCAAAAGACCCGACATTAGTCCAGAGGGTTTTCCCTCTTGAATTTGTAACTGTTGAATTGAATATGAATTTGTTGAATTGAATTTGTAACCAACATATAGTTGGCCGGGTTGTCATATTGCAATACAGCTACTAGACTACGGGTAACTTAGTTCAGTCAGTCAGGAACACTACAAGATTAGCTACTAGCCTACGACGCGTGAGGGAGGTTTCACTGCATTGGGAAGCAGAACTTTATACAGTGGGTCTAATGATCCAAGAGAATTACTGCCGCCTGTACGGTGACCCATGTGAGGCAGGAACTCTACAGTGGCCTGCACACACATGTGAAACGGTAACATTGCAGTAGGCCTGGCTATAGTGACCCGTGCAAGACAGGAACATTGCAGACGTAGCCGAACTACATGGTTCACGAGTGAAGTAATTATCAAAGAAGGCACCAAGCTGGGAAGGTTATGTAGCACGGTTCACGTGTGAAGCAGAGGCTTATTTACACCTAATTGTTTCCACTCGTGCATACCATTTTATTGTGTGTAGACATTACGAAGGCATTTGCTTCAATGGCACTACCTGATAGTTTCATGCACTCAGCTATGACTGTGACAGCAAACAATTAAATGCTCATCTGTCAAAACCCAGGATCGACTTACGTGTGCATGGTATTGGAAGCTCGAACCATATTACACCTAACCCGAAATCCTGTGCCATCATATTAACAATATACTCGTCGAGATTAAGACTTCCAATATCAAGAACTTGGAATAGCCATTTATACTTTAAGTTAAAAATTTTCAATTATAGCATTTTAATTTAGGATACAAAATAATACAAAACATCGATTTTGCGCCATTAAGAGAGGTAATTCATTACACACATCGTGAACACACCGTGTGCTGGAACAAGGTATTAAAACAATATTACATATACACAAAAGGCAGACAAGAAGGATGTTTTGGTTCATTTTGGCCAGTACCACTGGTCAGCTGGGAGCAAACACACAGCTATGTACATTTGTATATATGTATATATGGCTATATACATTTGTATATAGCCTAAATATTTGCATAAAAGTGCATATTTCAACCTTATAGGATGAGGGTTGAGATAGAGACCATTCAGGTGTGGGCGTGGTCATGGATGAGGGCGGGCGTGGCGGCAGCAGCCATGAGGAGTGTGGTGGGCGTCGGGGTGTGGTCGAGGCGGCTCCGCAGCACAGGTAGGGCCGGCGGATGGGCGTGATCCTTCGCCAGCGTCTCCCACGCTACCTGCAATCACACCCAACACCATATAATAACATTCAAATATAAAACAGTTTTTAGTGTGCTGTTTCTGTTAATTCCTAGCGACATGCTGAGAGTTTATTTCTGCATATTTCCAGTATGTATAAAAGGGATGCAGAATCAGAGGGAGAAAGGATGTAGAATTGGGAGAGAGAGAAAAACTGACAATAGTGCAATGCATAATTATACATGAAATGTTATAGTATAATACGAGTGTACATTAAGAACAAACCCTTTTATTATGTCAAAATTTATGAATGCGTGTGGGGGGCATTCATCTAACGAGCCTGTAACTAGAGGAGCGGCCCTGTCCCCCAGACACATTACTCATACTGTGTAATAAAAATCAGTTTATCATATACTGCAGACATCAGTATCATGCAGGCGATGAGTCACAATAACGTGGCTAAAGTATGTTGACCAGACCACACACTAGAAGGTGAAGGGACGACGACGTTTCGGTCCGTCCTGGACCATTCTCAAGTCGATTGTGACAAGACCATTCTCAAGACAATCGACTTGAGAATGGTCCAGGACGGACCGAAACGTCGTCGTCCCTTCACCTTCTAGTGTGTGGTCTGGACAACATCAATATCATACAATACAAATCAATATAAAGTTATTTGTTTAACTTCTCTTGGTGACTTATATGTAGTTGAAGCATTTACGGACTTGTGATGGGAGGAGAGGACGTGAGCGAGGCAGCACTCTAAGAAAAGTACACACTACACGTCCAAAGATGAGAGTTATGTGTAATACATAGGTACCTGGCAGTGTCATGGGTACTGTGGGTTACATCCTTGGCGTGTGAATGCATCACACATGTGTAGTAGATATAATAGAGAACATTAGGTCGCGAGTCAGCACATTAGAAAAATGGGACCCAAAACCTAAGGCCTCGATCCTGCAGACACAAATAGTAAATACGTAATATCTCCAGATTGGGGAGGTAGAAATAGCCTAAGCTACTCTATCCTTTTGAGATGTATTTCTTTCTTGTCTCAATAAACATACCTGAACTTGAATCTCCAGATTGAAGGCAAAGACATTGACAACAGCCACTCACTAACTGACATTTTGCATACCAAATATTTTGTATTAAATTCTAATGATTATACTAGACAATAAATAAAAGTTGAATATACTCCCTTGAGGGAAAACTTGTAGGGTCAATACTCTAGCCGCCTCCTCCGTCATACCACACTCACCACAGCGGCCACGTCCTCCAAGCGGATGCAGGAGGACGGCTGAGGTGGGGACGGAGCCAGCAGATTGTTGTGGGCAGCTAATACACTAGTGCGGCGTCCACAGTCCCATCTCACTCCCCTCACGTGACCTACAAGAAAACATCGTCTGTACTTTATTATATAATAACAATATATGTCAACCATTCATTATGTATGAATAATTGAATATAATTAGTGTTGCCAGGAGCTTCATATACCTGCTGCTATCCTCACTGTCCCAGGTCGTTCTGCTAACTTTTCCCACCGTCAAGAAATGCCGTACTAAAGTGGCCTTATCCTAACTTAATAAAACATCGAGCATCACAAAGCGCTACCATTTTCTACTACGACATTTTTTGCCGTCGCATTTTCTAAGGGCATGAAGTGTCGTTATACAAAATGGCAGAGACTCGCGATTTTGACATTCTGTCCCGTTTTCGGGTCCTCAGTAGGTTAGGATAAGGGCTCCTTAGCACAAGAGTTTGTTTACGTTGGGAAACCTTAGGAGGACGGGGTCTGTAAATATTGGGTTTCGGCTGACTTTGAAATATGTATCAATATGTAGAGATGGTACACAACAAAGTTGACTTTTGTATTATTGAATTTGGACAAACCAGAAACCATACCATAAATATAAGACGTAACTGACCTTGCAATCCTCAGCCACATACGCTTAACTCGCGGCCCGTTCATGGAACAACGCCCTCCTCCTCATTCTCCAAAATGCATTGTGTCACTTAATAGTCGTGCACCTCCTTGTAGAATGTCACAATCTTCATGATGATCATATATCTTGCTCTCCTCGTGTCTCTCCCAGTCGCTTCTCCCTCGATAGAATATTTCATGAATCCAAAAACCTTTCATGTCACTCGCCTTATGTCCTTTGGTTCTCATATCGGCATCCAGTGTGATAGAGACTTTTTGAATACCCAGCAACACTTTGCTACATACACTTCCCTGCTTAGCACCCTCTTAATGTAGTTAGTTTAGTTCATTTATTATGCACCCCATACCCATCTTGTGGGCGGTAGTGGAAAGGGTTACAAAGGCACATAATGGGCTCAGGGACTGAACCCCACAATTCATTTAGCTAAGCAAGTTACAATCTTGATGAGCTAGTTTGAAAATTCAGTTAGTCGTCACATCATAAATGGGTTCGAGATCGACCACAAGTACAGTTTCTAAATTAAGCAACTGACATATGTGGAGAGCTAGTGTCACAATTGATATATTTGTCCTGCACACCGCCCCCCATCCAGTGGGCAGCGGCGGATAGGTTACAATCACTCAGTTACTACCTACAGTTAGCAAACTGCCCCTAGACACAATCCAATCCTTTCAGACACCCTCTCCTCTGGTCACGAACGCTTTGCTGATATAATAATTTATATTAAATTTTTGTAACTAGCTTATCAAGACTGTAACTTGCTTAGCTAAATGAATTTCGGGGTTCAATCCCTAAGATGATTATGTGATTCTGTAACCCTTTCCAATAACAGCCCCAGGATGGGTATAGGGTGCATAATAAATGCACTAAACTAACTAGACTTTCCCCTGAACTCCATGCACTTTACCTTACTATGCTTGACTCCTCACTTCCAAAAGCTGACGACACTTTTCACGCACCTAAAAATTTAATATTTTTCGTTAGTATACATAAAACCTGTATTTCAACCACAAACAATTAACTATATGTATGTAAATAACATGACATTCAAGAACAATGGAACCAAACACAGGAGAGGTGACAATTTAATAAGGATTAATTACAGAAAATATGTATAATATTTGTAATTTGTGTTGGGCTGACGACTAACCAGAGAATGTCTCATTAAGACCACCTTAAGAGCCTCATATATTATACCTTTCATGGATGTAGCTGACAATCTCGACTAATTTTGCCCAAATGTATATATAAAATACCAAGAATAAGGCATTATTAAGTTCACACAGCATCACGTCTTAGGGTATTTTTGTTTTCTAAACAATTATAGCTTTAACAGTGGTTTATACTCACAAACAAAATTTCCACCTGCCTGGCAGCCTCATACACTTCAAATGGCTGCTTTGTTTATTTTATTCAGTGGGAGACCGGACAATTATCAAATTAAATTTAATAAGATTAATAATAATATATAGATAATAAAATACAATAAAATTGTATAATAAAATATAAATATTTAATACAAATTTTTATAAATAATTATTAAATAATATAAATTAAGTCAATGTTAAACACAGTTCAGACAGGGGACTGCAGGTGGCTCCGAAGACTGCATAGAGTGCAGCGAAGTCCATATCGCTATGCAGCGGGGAGATACTAAGGTACGCCAACAGTCCAAGGAAAGAGGGTGTTAAGTGGAATCGAACTGCGGAACCACTTACGCTCAACAAGACGTATGAGAACTGTAACAAAATTATTATTAAAAAGGAGAGAAAAATGCGTTCTCCCCTTCTGCTCTGGTGAAGAACCTCGGCTGGGACACGTCTTCTGGAGCCTCGACAGCTGGATATTTGCAGCTGCGGGAAACTTCGGCCAGGACATCCGGAGCTGGGCTTGGCCCCCAGGGGCCTGCTCAGCTGAAACACCACCAGCTGTGCCAACAGCTGCTGGATCATCGGCTGGGACCTCATCAGCCGGAACAGCAGCAGCTGTGCCTGGCCCCCAGGGGCGTGCTCAGCTGAAACACCACCAGCTGGGCCATCAGCTGCTGAATCATCGGGTGGTACCTCATCAGCCGGGACAACGGCAGCTGTGCCTAGCCCCCAGGGTAAGCGGGTAAGTACTAAGGAACGCCAACAGTCCAAGGCAAGAGGGTGTTAAGTGGCAAACCCCCCTGCAGTTTTCAAAATATCCCAAACATCCCAAATTCGATACCTGAGCCATATTTTGGAGCCAAATTCTGGCTCTCTGCACCTATTCGCAGTTTGAAATTCCGAATTTATACAGAAAATAGGCCAATTACTGAAAGCGGCAGTGGGTCACATTTTGCCCAAACCCCCGTGCAGTTTTCAAAATATCCCAAACATCCCAAATCCGATACCTGAGCCATATTTTAGAGCCAAATTTTGGCTCTCTGCACGTATTCGCAGTTTGAAATTCTGACATTTTATATAGAAAATATGCCAATTATTAGAAATCCTACTAGGAATCCTACTAGGAATTCCCTAGAAATCCTACTAGAAATCACCTAAAAATCCCACTAGAAATCCTAGAAATCCTACTAGGAATCCTACTAGAAATCACCTAAAAATCCTACTAGGCATTCCCTAGAAATCCTATTAGAAATACTACTAGGAATACTACTAAGAATCCTACTAGAAATCCTACTATGAATCACCTAGAAATCCTACTAGAAACCTACAAATCCTACTAGAAACCCTACTAAGAATCCTACTAGGAACCCCCTAGAAATCATTCTAGAAATCATTCAAAAATCCTAATAGAAATCACCTAATCCTAATAGAAATCCTAGTAGCGGGTGTTGACGCTCCCTGTGTGCCCAGATATTGTGTGGGTTCTCATTCATTTATGACTGGATTTCAGGATGTGTTGGCGCGTTCTCGTGCGCTTATTAATCCTGTTATTGCGAGTCTTTGGCATGGGTATTGCGTCCGGCTTCCTAAGGCAGACTTTCCGGAGAAATATGAATGTACATCTGGACTACAGGGCTAAAATTATCCTACTTTCACTATTTATGTTAAGTGACAGTGCAGCTTATTCGTTGACTCGTCACTATTCCAGTGTATTGTTGACCAGTGTACAATCACCGAGCGCGTATATGTTTCACCAAGTATTTCTGTTTTATGTTCTGTGTTCTGCGTTTTTTCTGTGGCCCTTCGGGCATCTAACTTTGTTCTTTTGTTTTGCCTTTCTGTCTGTACTTCTGTTATTTCCTAGCGTATTTTGCATGTAAAAATAAGTATAAAAAAAATTGTATGACAGTAAGGAAATGTACTTATTACACTTAGTATTAAACCTTACAGTCAATTCGGAGGATGGGTTGCAGCCATAGTAATTGAAAACTAGCAACATTTGGCAACTGTGTCTAGTGTCTTACGCAATAACGCCAACTCGTGCTTCAATCCTCATTATATCATGTTATTCTCCTCTCCTAACGTAACAGATCAGAGAACCTTGAACAGAACAGAGAATCTAGAACACAACAGAGAACCTAGAACACAACAGAGAACCTAGAACACAACAGAGAACCTAGAAATCAACAGAGAACCTAGAACAGAGAACCAAGAATAGAAGAGAGAACAGAACAGAGAACACAACAGAAAATAGAACAGAACAGAAAACACAATAGAACAGAGACCAGAAAAGTGAACATAGAACTGAGCAGGGAACAGAGAACGGAGCAGAATAGAACAGAACAGAGAACAGGGAGAACAGAACAAGGAACCGAACAGAGAACAGGACAGAGAATAGAAAGAACAACAGAACAGAAAACTGAGCAGAAAACAGAGAACGTAACCGAACAGAAACAGAGAAATAGAACCGAACAGAGAACAGAACAGTGAACAGAATATAGAACAGAAGAGGGCATAAAACAGAACAGAAAACAGAACAAAGAATACATATATACGTTATTCTCCCCAATGACTAATTAGAATTAAATGATGAGAATGTATTATCAATTCTTCAATCAATCAATTAAATATAGGTCAAGATACCCTTCGGGTGAGTTTTCAAGTGGGGACAGGTGAAGAATAGCTTGGGTGAGAGGAAGCGTCGGAGTTGGAGAGACAGAGCCAGGGCTAGACCCAGCTGCGCGGCTGATAATGAGGCTTTCTGAACACCTGGCCGGCTTAGGCTGGGCTGGCTGAGTCCCAGGGGAGGGGCGGCGATGTGAGGTCTTCTTTCTTCTCTTGAGTTGAAGTCTTCTTTCTTCGTGAAGCTGAAGTCTTCTTTCTTCTTGGAGCTGAAGTCTTCTTTCTTCTTAGATGTTAGAGTCTTCTTCCAGGGGATCCACCACCTCAAAACGAGCAAAATTAGGTCCCCATACCCCTAAAGAGGGGGGGGGGGAAGGCAGCTACCTTCGATACATTCTAGTGCTGAAGCTGGGATGTTTTTCCTCTTCTTGATCTTTTGCATGGAGTTTGGCTTGTTGGCGAGCTTGGTGAAGCAGTGGGTCTTTCCACTATTACAACTTCGTTTAGTTCTTCCCCTGATGCGCGCCACACACTGTTGCACATCAGGGTTTTGATGTCAGATTCAGATTCTACCTTGGTTACAGTTTCTTTGCCATTTCTGTGTTTGGTCGTTATCGTTCCTGTTACGATGTCCAGGATTGATAGTGGCGTTCTGATGCCTTCGGGTTATGGATCAGGAATCTGCGGGGGGCTTTCAGGCCATCCAGGATCACTGGTGAGGCCGATTCTAGGTCGTAGTCTGACAAGTTGACGTTGATACCATCTTCGTCTGCATATACTGGGTCCCGCATTGGTACATGGAACTCTCGCATTCTTGGGTCGGCGTTGTCGTCAATACCTTGGTAGCAGGTGACGTATGGGTTGAAGATTTTCGGAGGAGCTGTGCTGGCTGTGGCTTTGGGTTCTGGTTGACTTGCAGGTGTGATGACAGTAGCTGGTTCAGCAGGTGTTGAGACCGCTTGGGAAGTCGACGTGTCGCTGTTGTTTCCCATAGTCTGGTTGGCAGGGGTGGCTGGTGTAGGATCAGTCACTGTAGTTGTGGAGCAGGTAGTGAACATGGCCTCTGGTATCACAAACGGTGGTAGGTTGTTACCTTGTACAGTTCGTTCAGAATTCTGTACCTTTGTCTGAGGTCTCCACCTGAGAGCTCCGTTGCGAAGGTATCAGAGCTGCAACAGTGCTATCAGGGGTGGCTGCTGGCGGCGTGAGTGAGGACGGCTGGCTGGCTGGGTTGAGAGGTGTTGTCTGTGACCTTGAGTGGCTGGCTCGGGAGCTGCTGGTCCAGTAGTTTATTTGTGCGCCGCTCGCGGCGCCACTGGTCGGAGTGCTGGGAACGATTCTTCTTGAATGTTGAATTCCTTCGTTCTTGGAGTTGAGATTCTCGGTCTGGCGTCGATCATTTTTTAATTTCCGCCTGTCTGGAGGGGCACTCTTGAGAAACGGCTGTGTGTTCACCGCTGCAGAGTAGACAGCGCTTGATGGTGGCTGTGCAGGCCCTGTGATGGTGTTCCAGTGCAAATGCTGCATTCTGCAGCGGGTTTGGACACTTCTGAGCATAATGGGGTATTCATAGCACCTGAAACACTGTCGTAGGCGGAAATAACGTTGCCTGGTGATCTGGGGGAGTGCAGGCCACTCCACAGCACCTGAGGCCGTTGTCCGCCGCGAGAATAGCTTCTGCTGGAGTCTTGAGGGTGACCTTGAGGGTTGGCCTCCCATTTTCATCCTGCTGAATGAGGTGGGCCGAGATGGCCGTGAGGGATCGATTTTGTGCGTTTATGCTCTTCACGATCTCTGTAGCTGGTCGTTCCGCGATGATGTACACTCACTCTGTGAATGAATATGGTCCTTACTGCCTGAAACTGGTGGGGAGGCAGGAGTGTTAAGCCCTTTGCCTCGAGCGCAGTGGTCGTCGTCGTGATGAATAAGGCTTCTAGTGCTGCTGCACTACTGAAGAGAATTTGGGGTCCATTGGCGTCCATAACGACGTCGATGGGTGCTACCCGGAGGTCGATGACAGTATATCCATTATCTCGGACTTGCTGATGAGGTGTCGGTTCCACGGAACCGCACCTTCACTCTGAACAGCATGCTGCTTGTTCAGGAGGCTCTAATCGTTGCTGCCAAATATTTACCCACCGGCAGTGCTGGGTGCAGGAGAGCCTGAACTAGAGGGTTGCACTTCTTTAAGAGGTCGCCCGTCTCTTACCGGTATAATGCACCGG
>WNGS01129702.1:0-12159 GCA_020271785.1 Procambarus virginalis
ATGATTGAACATGTTTATTATGATGATGTTCGACACGCTAATAATTGTCAAAATTCTTGTTAGTTAGTTACTTTTGTTTGTGCAATGAGTTAAATTGTGGGTTTGGATACTAAACCTCGTTAGTTTTAACAAATTAACAAGGTTTACTAAGTGCTTGTGCGGGGGGGTTGTAACAATCTAGGTTGTTGTAAGAAGGTTCTAGAAGGCTCGGGTAGAGACCTGACCCCAAGCACATGGGAGCATCCTCCCTGGGGGAATTGTGGTGAGGATAACCTGACGCCTTTGTTCATAATGAATCATCCTATGGTATTCACTTATTTAGAGAAATTAACCTTCAGTCATTTTGCATTCAAATTGTATTGTATAGTACTACTGTTCATAATATCAAGAGTATTCTCATTAGAAAGGAGTTTAAGTCACCTTCAGTGACGTCACAGGGCAGGACTAGGCTGTGAGGCGGAGTGACCTATGAGTTCACAGGTCACCAGAGTTGACATGTCCTCTATTTCTCAGAGGTCAAATAGCTATTTTGTAATGGGAATAGCTCTTCCTTAAGATGTTTGTGTAATTTAACTTCAGTACAATAAATCAATCAATCCGGATAATTCAGTACGACAGAGGTTAATTGTTATAACTTAAGCCTGGCAAAGTAACTTAGATACTAGCGGAAGAATACAGATCTAGGCTTCTGGGTAGAGGAGAGAGAGGACAGGGCAGTGTGGTTTCAGCAGCAACTGGGAGAGGTCATCCATCTCACCTCTTCCCCAAGGCAACACAACATCTAGCTGTCTATAGAAGGTAAAAGTTGCTTGGAGTTTCTTAGGGATAGGTCACTCATTGCCGTTAAATAGTCAGTTAGGGAGTGCTCAATTATTTAGATTTTGCTTAATTTTTGAATAAATTAATTAGCTTAATGTGTATTTTTATTATTTCCATTTTCTTTTATTTTATGTGAATGGTCCTTGTCACGTGGTTCCCACGTGGCCGAATTGAATTGGGCGCCGATTCTAACACCGAATCAGGATTATTACTCCTGTTGATTTTAATTAACTACACACATAAGATCCAAGAGTTTTGGTTTACTAGTGGGATCAAGCCCCAAGGTTGATTGTTTAGCGTGGTCGATCCAGATCTCGATCATTGCTCATTTTGGTTACTGATCTGGTGGTGGCGGCGGAAAGGAGATCCTAGAACTTTGCTAGAAGTCTATTTTCACGTCATACGGGTTGTAGAATCTCAAGTCGGTAAATCGTCTTGAGACCACGTGGCGTGGAGTCGGCTCGAGTAAAGTCGTGGGGTCCCTTGGTTAAGAACTAAAGTAAAGAACACGGGTAAAGAGAGAAAAAGAGGGTAGAGGAAGGAGTGAGAACCCGTCCCGTGTTACACAGTGTTAACATTACCTCAGTGTTAACATTACCACAGTGTTAACATTACCACAGTGTTAACATACCAGTGTTAACATTACCTGAGTGTTAACATTACCAGTGTTAACATTACCACAGTGTTAACATTACCAGTGTTAACATTACCACAGTGTTAACATTACCACAGTGTTAACATTACCACAGTGTTAACATTACCTCAGTGTTAACATTACCACAGTGTTAACATTACCACAGTGTTAACATTACCACAGTGTTAACATTACCACAGTGTTAACATTACCACAGTGTTAACATTACCAGTGTTAACATTACCACAGTGTAACATTACCACAGTGTTAACATTACCACAGTGTTAACATTACCAGTGTTAACATTACCTGAGTGTTAACATTACCAGTGTTAACATTACCACAGTGTTAACATTACCACAGTGTTAACATTACCTCAGTGTTAACATTACCACAGTGTTAACATTACCACAGTGTTAACATTACCACAGTGTTAACATTACCTCAGTGTTAACATTACCACAGTGTTAGCATTACCACAGTGTTAACATTACCACAGTGTTAACATTACCACAGTGTTAACATTACCTCAGTGTTAACATTACCACAGTGTTAACATTACCACAGTGTTAACATTACCACAGTGTTAACATTACCTCAGTGTTAACATTACCACAGTGTTAACATTACCACAGTGTTAACATTACCAGTGTTAACATTACCACAGTGTTAACATTACTCAGTGTTAACATTACCACAGTGTTAACATTACCACAGTGTTAACATTACCAGTGTTAACATTACCACAGTGTTAACATTACCTCAGTGTTAACATTACCACAGTGTTAACATTACCAGTGTTAACATTACCACAGTGTTAACATTACCTCAGTGTTAACATTACCACAGTGTTAACATTACCAATGTTAACATTACCAGTGTTAACATTACCACAGTGTTAACATTACCACAGTGTTAACATTACCACAGTGTTAACATTACCACAGTGTTAACATTACACAGTGTTAACATTACCACAGTGTTAACATTACCAGTGTTAACATTACCACAGTGTTAACATTACCACAGTGTTAACATTACCACAGTGTTAACATTACCACAGTGTTAACATTACCAGTGTTAACATTACCACAGTGTTAACATTACCACAGTGTTAAAATTACCACAGTGTTAACATTACCAGTGTTAACATACCTCAGTGTTAACATTACCAGTGTAAACATTACCACAGTGTTAACATTACCAGTGTTAACATTACCAGTGTTAACATTACCTCAGTGTTAACATTACCACAGTGTTAACATTACCACAGTGTTAACATTACCAGTGTTAACATTACCAGTGTTAACATTACCACAGTGTTAACATTACCACAGTGTTAACATTACCACAGTGTTAACATTACCACAGTGTTAACATTACCAGTGTTAACATTACCACAGTGTTAACATTACCTCAGTGTTAACATTACCAGTGTTAACATTACCACAGTGTTAACATTACCTCAGTGTTAACATTACCAGTGTTAACATTACCACAGTGTTAACATTACCACAGTGTTAACATTACCACAGTGTTAACATTACCACAGTGTTAACATTACCTCAGTGTTAACATTACCAGTGTTAACATTACCACAGTGTTAACATTACCAGTGTTAACATTACCAGTGTTAACATTACCACAGTGTTAAATTACCACAGTGTTAACATTACCACAGTGTTAACATTACCACAGTGTTAACATTACCACAGTGTTAACATTACCACAGTGTTAACATTACCACAGTGTTAACATTTCCACAGTGTTAACATTACCAGTGTTAACATTACCACAGTGTTAACATTACCACAGTGTTAACATTACCACAGTGTTAACATTACCACAGTGTTAACATTACCACAGTGTTAACATTACCACAGTGTTAACATTACCACAGTGTTAACATTACCACAGTGTTAACATTACCACAGTGTTAACATTACCAGTGTTAACATTACCACAGTGTTAACATTACCACAGTGTTAACATTACCACAGTGTTAACATTACCACAGTGTTAACATTACCACAGTGTTAACATTACCACAGTGTTAACATTACCAGTGTTAACATTACCACAGTGTTAACATTACCACAGTGTTAACATTACCACAGTGTTAACATTACCACAGTGTTAACATTACCACAGTGTTAACATTACCACAGTGTTAACATTACCACAGTGTTAACATTACCACAGTGTTAACATTACCACAGTGTTAACATTACCACAGTGTTAACATTACCAGTGTTAACATTATCACAGTGTTAACATTACCACAGTGTTAACATTACCACAGTGTTAACATTACCACAGTGTTAACATTACCACAGTGTTAACATTACCACAGTGTTAACATTACCAGTGTTAACATTACCACAGTGTTAACATTACCACAGTGTTAACATTACCACAGTGTTAACATTACCACAGTGTTAACATTACCACAGTGTTAACATTACCACAGTGTTAACATTACCACAGTGTTAACATTACCACAGTGTTAACATTACCAGTGTTAACATTACCACAGTGTTAACATTACCACAGTGTTAACATTACCACAGTGTTAACATTACACAGTGTTAACATTACCAGTGTTACATTACCACAGTGTTAACATTACCACAGTGTTAACAGTACCAGTGTTAACATTACCACAGTGTTAACATTACCAGTGTTAACATTACCACAGTGTTAACATTACCACAGTGTTAACATTACCAGTGTTAACATTACCACAGTGTTAACATTACCACAGTGTTAACATTACCACAGTGTTAACATTACCACAGTGTTAACATTACCAGTGTTAACATTACCACAGTGTTAACATTACCACAGTGTTAACATTACCAGTGTTAACATTACCACAGTGTTAACATTACCAGTGTTAACATTACCACAGTGTTAACATTACCACAGTGTTAACATTACCACAGTGTTAACATTACCACAGTGTTAACATTACCAGTGTTAACATTACCACAGTGTTAACATTACCACAGTGTTAACATTACCACAGTGTTAACATTACCTCAGTGTTAACATTACCACAGTGTTAACATTACCAGTGTTAACATTACCACAGTGTTAACATTACCACAGTGTTAACATTACCACAGTGTTAACATTACCAGTGTTAACATTACCACAGTGTTAACATTACCACAGTGTTAACATTACCACAGTGTTAACATTACCACAGTGTTAACATTACCACAGTGTTAACATTACCACAGTGTTAACATTACCACAGTGTTAACATTACCACAGTGTTAACATTACCACAGTGTTAACATTACCTCAGTGTTAACATAAGGAGTGTGTATCCTTCCTCTCCATGTACACAGTTTTGCCAACACAACATTAACCGCTGGCAAGCGTGTGTGTACTCACCTAGTTGTGCTTGCGGGGGTTGAGCTCTGGCTCTTTGGTCCCGCTCTCAACCGTCAATCAACTGGTGTACAGTTTCCTGAGCCTATTGGGCTCTATCATATCTACACTTGAAACTGTGTATGGAGTCAGCCTCCACCACATCGCTTCCTAATGCAACTACTCTGACACTGAAAAAGTGCTTTCTAATGTCCCTGTGGCTCATGTGGGTACTCAGTTTCCACCTGTGTCCACTTGTTCGCGTCCCACCAGTGTTGAATAGTTTATCCTTGTTTACCCTGTCAATACCCTGAGGATTTTGTAGGTAGTGATCATATCTCCCCTTACTCTTCTGTCTTCCAGTGTCGTAAGGTGCATTTCCCGCAGCCTTTCCTCCTACCTCATGCCACGCACACGTACACACACACACGTGTGTGTGTGTGCGTGTGTGTGTGCTTGTATGTGCGTGCGTGTGTGTGTGTGCGTGTGTGCGTGCGTATGTGGCCTTGAGAGACATGTAGTGAGGCGGTGGACATTACCTAACTGGCCTCTGGGGCCCACACAAGCTGGCGCGCCACACCATCTATACCCTCAGCGCTCTTCCTTGAAACACCATCACACAACGACCACAACAGTCTGAGGGATCAGTGTTGCTATTCTGGGAACTGTCCACAGGACCCTCTCCGGAAACTGTAAACTTGCTGAGGTGTTTGGAATCTTCCTAGAGCTCTTTTGTGTCCCACTTGTCGGTCTAGACATGTCCACACCTAGATGTGTCCACACCTAGATGTGTCCACACCTAGATGTGTCCACACCTAGATGTGTCCACACCTAGATGTGTCCACACCTAGATGTGTCCACACCTAGATGTGTCCACACCTAGATGTGTCCACACCTAGATGTGTCCACACCTAGATGTGTCCACACCTAGATGTGTCCACACCTAGATGTGTCCACACCTAGATGTGTCCACACCTAGATGTGTCCACACCTAGATGTGTCCACACCTAGATGTGTCCACACCTAGATGTGTCCACACCTAGATGTGTCCACACCTAGATGTGTCCACACGTAGACGTGTCCACACCTAGATGTGTCCACACCTAGATGTGTCCACACCTAGATGTGTCCACACGTAGATGTGTCCACACCTAGATGTGTCCACACCTAGATGTGTCCACACGTAGACGTGTCCACACCTAGATGTGTCCACACCTAGATGTGTCCACACCTAGATGTGTCCACACCTAGATGTGTCCACACCTAGACGTGTAAATTAATCAAGAAAGAGAAGGGTGGGTAGACTACATTTTCTTGGACTGCCAGAAAGCGTTTGACACAGTACCCCATAAGAGGCTAGTACATAAGCTGGAGCAACAGGCAGGAGTAAAAGGTAAGGCGCTCCAGTGGATAAGGGAGTACCTAAGCAACGGGAAGCAGGGAGTAACGGTGAGGGGGGAGACATCAGAGTGGCGAGATGTCACCAGTGGAGTCCCACAGGGGGGCCTGGTAGCCTGGTGGATAGCGCGCAGAACTCCTAATTCTGTGGCGCGGGTTCGATTCCCGCACCAGGAAGAAACAAATGGGCAAAGTTTCTTTCACCTTGAATGCCCTTGTTACCTAGCAGTAAATAGGTACCTGGGAGTTAGTCAGCTGTCGCGGGCTGCTTCCTGGGGAGGTGTGTGTGTATGTGTGGTGTGGAAAAAAAGTAGTTAGTAAACAGTTGATTGACAGTTGAGAGGCCGGCCGAAAGAGCAAAGGTCAACCCCGCAAGCACAACTAGGTGAATACAACTAAATGAATACAGGGCTCTGTACTTGGACCCATCCTGTTTCTGATATATTTAAACGACCTTCCGGAGGGTATAGACTCGTTCCTCTCCATGTTTGCTGATGATGCAACAATTATGAGAAGAATCAAGACGGATGAAGATAGACAGACTACAGGACATCCTGGACAAACTTGAGGAATGGTCTAGAAAATGGCTACTAAAATTCAACTCAGGAAAGTGTAAAGTAATGAAATTAGGCGAAGGGAGCAGGAGGCTGAACACAAGGTATCATTTGGGAGGTGAAATCCTGCAAGAGTCAAATGGAGAGAAAGATCTGGGGGTTGATATCAC
The DNA here is from genome assembly GCA_020271785.1 of Procambarus virginalis. NCBI lineage: Eukaryota > Metazoa > Arthropoda > Malacostraca > Decapoda > Cambaridae > Procambarus > Procambarus virginalis. The sequence continues at coordinate 6,954 of WNGS01129702.1, forward strand.
ACCGAACCTGTCCCCAAGAGCCCACATCAAAGGATATATCAGCGGCATATGCTAGACTGGCCAACATAAGAACTGCCTTTAGAAACTTGTGTAAGGAATCGTTCAGGACCCTGTATACCACTGATGTCAATAATCCTGGAGTATGCAGCTCCAGTCTGGAGTCCATACTTAGTTAAACACAAGAAAAAGTTAGAGAAGATTCAGAGGTAAGCCACCAGATTTAGTCCCAGAACAGAGAGGTATGAACTACGAGGAAAGACTACGGGAACTAAACCTCACGTCCCTGGAAGACAGAAGGGTAAGGGAAGATATGATCACCACCTACAAAATTCTCAGAGGAATTGACAGGATGGACGAAGATAAACTATTTAGCATGGGTGGGGACACAGGTGGAAACTAAGTACCCAATGAGCAACAGAGATATTTGAAACAATTTGTTCAGTGTCAGAGTAGTTAACAAATTGCATGCATTAGGCAGTGATGTGGTGGAGGCTGACTCCATACAGTTTCAAATGTAAGTAATTATCAATAGAAGGCACCAGGCCGGGAAGGCACCAGGCCGGAAGGCACCAGGCCGGGAAGGCACCAGGCCGGGAAGGCACCAGGCCGGGAAGGCTATGTAGCACCATCAAATGTGCGGGATAATCAGGGGGCGCTAAATATCACCAATGATGCCAATACCAGAACAGGAACACATAAGGCGAACGATTTCAAAAGTATCCGAGTCACCAAGAATTACTAATTACAATAATCAGTAGTACTGGTATTACCCTAATTTACATGATTTAACAAAGAGATTGGTAGGTATCTATTTTCCAGTGAGCAGGTATCTATTTTCCAGTGAGTAGGTATCTATTTTCCAGTGAGTAGGTATCTATTTTCCAGTGAGTAGGTATCTATTTTCCAGTGGTGACACATGCGTCTTACATATATAAATCTTACTGACGTTAACCATCTCTTTGATAACATCCCAGACTTATTCCTTATTCTCAATTGACATTAATTTTTAACATAAAAACTTAATCATGACTTGATAATTCCTCCTAAAATACATTTACAGTCTCCGTGGTGCAGTGGTAAGACACTCGCCTGGCGTTCCGCGAGCGCTTTGTTGATTGATTGTTGCCGCCGAAGGCGGCTAGTTTATTGTGCACCCCATACTCATCCTGTGAGCGGTAGCGCAAAAGCATTACAGAGGGCACAAAAGGTCTTTATCAGACCTCATCTTAGATTATTACATTAACAATTACATCTATCCTTCACACCTTATAGTTACAATGTCAGCTAGTTACAGAGAAAGTGCTATTTCAAGAGCTACATATTTACAGTAAGTCATCATACATTAATGGTAGGTCTTATCGCTAATACATAATAGTTTGACCAATGGGGACATTACAGAGTCATAGGGGAGCTTCTGTTTCTTGTTAGTCTTCAAAAATACACTACTTGTTTCTGAATCTCGTATGTCGTTCATCTACTGGAAGCGAAATGTGGATACAGTGCAAGTATTTCAGGTAATTTTCCCATGGTAATAAGATAGGTTGCCATATCATACAGAGTGAGTTTAGATCTATCTCTAAATGGCTCAATTTTACTACAATCCAAGATATAGTGTTCTAGTGTGTGTCCCTGTCTTTGTCCACACACTTTACACTTTACTTCATCTAGATCCCTATACAAGCCGAACTGCCAGAGATACTTGTAGCCAAGTCTTATACGAGCTGTGACAACATCTGTTAGTCTACTGACTTTATTACTTGCCCCATACACATGTTTTACTTCACACATTTCAATGTGATGAACAATGGACCTGCTAATTCCAGTTTGCACAGTTCTACTTTCTTCAAATCCATCCAGGAGTTCTCGTCTAATGACACTTTTAAGGGACCTATTTGATAACTCAAGATTCCGTTCAACACTGTCTTTATTTACTGCAGCCTTAGCAAGGGCGTCAACTTTGTCATGTTCCTGCAGGCCAATGTGAGAAGGAATCCACAACATTTTTATATTTACCCTCTTGCTAAGTATTCTTATATATCTACGTCTAGCTTCCAAGACAAGCACGTTATTACTTGATTGCAAACTGTTTATTGCTCGTAGTGAGGAAAGGGAGTCAGAAATAATTAAGCTGTCTACTTCAGTGTTGTCAATAATTTCGAGTGCTACCAGTATCGCTACCAACTCGGCTTGCATAGTGGACGCCCAGTTACTAATTCGGATATTCCTCTCAATTGTGCTGCCATCGGGCTGATGAGCAATAACAGCACTTCCTGCCCTCCCTGTAGCTGTATTGAGTGATCCGTCAGTGTATATGGTCTGTGCAATGTTGTTTACAGCAAGTATATTGTGAATGTGTTCTATGGTGCTTAATTTAGCAGCAAGCTGAGCATGAGGGTTGTTTGTGATTAGTTTCTTGGTGGGGTATGCAGGGGTCAGGATGTCAAAAGGTACTATCTGCCAGGGTGGAAGGAAGTGCTGAACTCTTTCATCTGTATACACATCATGCAGTCCCATCATTTTAATATGAGTGGCTGTTCTTTGAATCCACTTAGACTCGCTAGTTCCATTTCGTATGTGTTCTAACAGAGCAACTGACACAATGTTGTTTTTGTTATCACGCAGAAGCTTTAGTCAGCGTTTTGTCATGGGTTCGTATCCTGGCCGGGAGGATTTACTGGGCGCAAATCATTAACTGTAGCCTCTGTTTAACTCAACAGTAAAATGAGTACTTGGTTGTAACAACGATTCTTCGCGGCGGGGATCGTATTCCAGGGACCTGCCCGACACGCTACGCGTACTAGTGGCTGTACAAGAATGTAACAACTCTTGTATATATCTAAAATATATATTATATATTTATATATATATATATATATATATATATATATATATATATATATATATATATGTATATATATATATATATATATATATATATATATATATATATACATATATATATATATATATATATATATATATATATATATATATATATATATAATATATTATATATATATATATATATATATATATATATATATATATATATATATATATAATATTCCTAGTTCGCAGACACGTCACTGGAGGCAGTTGGCGCCACTGTTTCCTACACTAATCCCTTGGGGAAGCCCAAGGCTGCCAGTCAGGTCAGGTCACTACCAACTTCCAATGTTAAATCTATGAACTTCCCATATTACAGCTCTACTGTTACATCCCCACCTAGACATGTCCACACCTAGACATGTCCACACCTAGACATGTCCACACCTAGACATGTCCACACCTAGACATGTCCACACCTAGACATGTCCACACCTAGACATGTCCACATCTAGACATACGTGTCCCTATGTAGACATGTCTCTGTAACACCACAAAGGTGTTTAGTTAACATCTTACATCCAACATGAGTCAGCCAGACAGGATATTCGAAAGGCGCCAAGTTGTCGGCTGTAGCAATTAAACAGTCACACCTCTAGAGTGTTAATGACCACAAGTTGACCAGGGGTCAGGTCGTGTGAATTGACCTTACTTTCTGTTAAGCTGATAACTGCAGACAGGTAGCCGGGTGTGTATTTCAAACAAGGCGCTGTTTGAGGCGTGGTAGGTAGATGGCCTGAGGCTATCTACTTAATAGACGGAGCTAGCTCCAGGATCCTCCATAAATACCCAGGGAACTGTACATTCAGGCGATCAGAGATTCAGACAGCCACAGAGGAGAGGAGAACAGCAGTGGAGACCGCTGGTCTCGGGTCCCACAGACCAGGCCGTAAGGTCGGGTGAGGACTGTCAACCGTATACTTTGACTTTAGCAAAGCTTTTGATACAGTGCCACATGAAAGACTGATTAAAAGATATTAAGCTCGTATCTGATTAAAAAGATATTAAGCTCTTAATAAGATATCTCGTATCTTATTAAGCCCCCCCTCTCTCTGTCCAACTTAGTCTCAGTCTTTGGTAAGTTGAACTTAAGGTGACTTATTTCGTGTTTTCCAAACTTAAGGTGTTGTGTGATTATGAGGGACAGGCAGCCATAGTGTCCTCAATGTCTTGTGTGGTGACTCACCTTGTTTATTAATCTTGACATAGTGAATATAAAGTTTAACTGTTTGAATTGATACTTTTAATAATAAATATATATAATTGATTAACTTGTTGATAAAGTTGATTTTAATTTTGTTCCCTAATCTTAAGGGAAAGATTAGGAAAAAAAGAACTTAACAATATGCCTTTAGCCGAACAAGTCTATGTGGGTGGGGACGAGGACAGGTTGACGAGTTTAGCAGTTACCAGGGAGGATGTTCTTAAACAAATAGTAAAACTCAAACCAAACAAATCCCCAGGGCCGGATGAAGTGTTTGCCAGAGTGCTGAAAGAATGCAAAGAGGAGCTTTGTGACCCACTGTCAATCATATTTAATAAATCAATAGAGTCAGGCAGAGTGCCAGAGTTTTGGAAAGTTGCTAATGTGATACCAGTTTTTAAGAAAGGAGATAGATCACTTGCGTCTAACTATCGACTAATTAGCCTAACGTCTATTGTGGGAAAGTTACTCGAATCTATAATAGCAAATAAAATTCGTCTTCATCTTGAAAAACATAAATTAATAATTGAGTCGCAACATGGTTTTATAAATGGCCGTTCATGTTTAACAAATTTGTTATCTTTTTACTCTAGCATAGTTGAGGCAGTTGATAGTGGTAAGGATTGTGATGTTGTGTACCTTGACTTTAGCAAAGCTTTTGATACAGTGCCACATGAAAGACTGATCAAAAAGATAGAGGCTCATGGTATTGGGGTGCTATATTAAGCTGGATTAGGGCATGGCTATATCCAAGGAAACAGAGAGTTAGTATAAATGGAGTCAAGTCAGAGTGGGAAAATGTTGTAAGTGGAGTGCCTCAAGGCTCTGTCTTGGGACCTCTGTTGTTTTATATATATATAAATGATTTAGATTCAGGTTTGAGTAGCAACATTTGCAAATTTGCCGATGATACGAAAATCGGTAGGGAAATTAATTCGGAGGAGGACTCACTATCACTTCAAGTTGATCTAGATAGGGTTTTGAAATGGTCAAAGGACTGGCAGATGCAGTTTAATGCTGATAAATGTAAAGTTCTGAGGCTAGGTAATGATGATAGAGTTACAAGATACGAGCTAGATGGTGTTGAGATTGCGAAGTCGGATTGCGAAGGATCTT
>WNGS01129707.1:0-23574 GCA_020271785.1 Procambarus virginalis
AAACAGAACAATAGACCACCGGCCAGAAGGGCCGACAGCACATCACAACAAAACACAAAACACGATAATGCATAAAAACACACAAAAAAACACAAGCATAATACATTGGCAAACAAGCAAACACAGTAACATCACAAAAACAAAACCCACATAATACAAATTATACAACAAAAGCAGAACAGGGAACATAACAGTACAAGCACAAAACATATCAAACAAAACATAAATAACAAACACTTACGCCAAAACAAACATTAGGCAAAACAAAAATGGCAAAACCGAACAAAAAACACTCGCCAACAGCCTGAAGGGCACACAATATTGCATAAACAAGCGCATGCGACAGCCACCAGCCATACCAAAAAAAACAGAACACACACCGGAACACGCAGGAACCGGGAAATAAAAAAAAACCAACCCACCTACCCACCCCACCAGCACCCCACAACCATTCACATAACAGGAAACACAAAGAAACATAAATCATTTCCGAGGAACATCGGGTTGAAGGTACTTCTCCGGGAAGGAACCAATAGGATACTTCGCCTTGTAAGCTTCCCATACTAGATCCTCATGGTCGGTAGGGTGTTCGACCCTCCTCGTCCGCTGGGGTATCATAAACTCAGGAACAACTATATCCGGCGGCATCGGCCAACGCCTGAGTTCACCGATGCACGTCTCATAACGAGGCCGGGGAGCGCCAACCACGCCCTTCGAGGAAGCAGATGACACTGGAGAAGCAGACGAGGGTCGCTGAGACTGCCACGATGGGGCACACACGGAGGCCTTAACAGAGGGCACCACCACAGGGAGCAACAGCGGCCACGGGCTCACCACCAGACGACTGCAGGGAACCTCGGCGGCAAACATCCTTTCTCAAAGTCATCACCAGGCTACGCCCAGCACCAGCATCCGCACCACCCTCGGCACCCGAAGCCACCACACCCCACTGCGGAGAGCCCCGGGCGGGAAGGAACAGGAGGCACACCCGAAGCACAGGCACCAGCCCCAGCAGGCACATGTACCTCCGCCACCACCAAACGTGTAGACAACGACCCATCTGGAGCCACGCCATCACCACCAGAAGACCCACAGTCACCGAAGTCCTCAACATCAGCCCAGGCAGTAGACGAACGCCTGGAACGTTTGGGCTCCGGCCGGAGATCGTCAGAGCCGGAAGCAGATCCAGAAGTACCGGCACCACAAGCCGGACGAACCGACGCCCGATTCAGAACGGCAGCCGCCTCTACCACAGGAGGAACCGGACCACACACAACAGGAGGCTCCGCAGCCACCCCAGGACCCAGCACAGTAGGGACCCGAGGTGACGATGCAGGGCCAGTGTCAGCAGCCGAAGACGAGGGAGCAGACGGCGACGCCTCACAGGGAGTACCAGGAAGGTTCAGGGGAGCTGTAGGGCCAGAGACATGGTCAGGGGGAACATCCGACGGCTCTGCAACACCCGGAGGAGGGTCTGCGACAACCAAGAGAACTGCGGGTGACGCTGGGGGAGCTTCAGCCGCTCACCTCCCCATCCCCAGAGACCTCCTCCATGGGGAGCGGTGGGAAATCCTCTTCCCGGAATAAGTTGACCAGAGCAACCGGATCCGCAGTGCATCCGGCAGCCTGATGCCCCAACATGCCACACCGGAAACAAGTACGAGGTTGCCGGGCATAATACACCCGCACGTAGTACCCTAAAAGCCGGACAGAGGATGGAATGTCCGACCTCAGGCGCATCCCGAGGGTACGAATGTTCGTCTTCACCCGTGCATATTTCCCAGGAGATAGCTTGTGCATCCTCACACTGACGACGGACCCAAATCTCTGGAAGAATCGCCGGAGAAGGGACTCGGGGGAATTCCATGGGGGCCCCATGAACGCTCACATACGTCACGGCACCACTCCGATCAGAAATGGCCACAGAACCAGTGCCATCCAACAACTAGAAGGTACGGCCTTCGTACCGCCGGAGTAATCCACGGTACGCCTCCTCACCCACAAACTTGATGATCACCCGGCGAGCCGTCACTAGCTCAACCACGTAGATCTCCATAACCGGGACATGTAACACGTCACACATAACCTGCTCAACGAGAGGATACCCCGCACGGCAGGTAAACTCCAACCCCACGGAGTGTACCCTCTCGACAGCAGGAATATGGCCGCTCATCGCAAGCGCCACGTCAACACCAGACAGGAACAGCAGGGAGGGTGGAGACCCCCACACCCCCTGGTGGCGAAAACTGCAAACTCCCCAAACACACCGGAGCGGTCAGACCACACGACCTTACTCAACGGCAGCTCAGGGTGGACTCACCAAGTGCTAGTTGGTGCACTTGCTACACACTCCGGGCCCCTGCTTGCATTTGTCCACCCACGTGGGTGGGGGGGGGCCTGCCGCCCCATGTCTCCTACGCGCCCCACACAAGAGAGCCCTTGTACCTGTCATCTGAACGAGTATCCTCACGTGGTCAGCCACGTGTGGTGGTGATCGAGATGAAAGAGGGTAGGAAACCACCATCTACGCATCCCATGTGGCCAGCTATGTTAGCCCGAGTCAGGGAAACCGGAAGGTTATCGTATCGTTGTTAGGGACACGTGTATAAGGTGTGTAGATGTTGTGACATGCCTATTGTATGTTCAATATGTCTACTGTTGTCCTAAGTTGCCTTTTAATTAATCTTAGTGAGTAACTGACCGAATAAGTCTACCGCCTTCTCCACCCACAGCAGTTGAGGGATAGAACAATTAAGGTGACCCACACGTGTCAAAATGTTTACCTGCAAGGGAAATTATCTGAATACCTGTTCAGGCATTAAAGGATTAACATTCACCTCACACTAAAAATCTCGATGACTCACGGTTACTGTATTGATTTATTCTTGTTTGAGTGACGTGTGTTAATTTCACAACTTTTTATTGTCTCATTGGCGTGTGTTCATGTTCAATTATTGCCTAAGTAACATGTATTGATTTCAGTGATATCTATTACTGTGTGCACTTTTGTGTGTTGTGTTCTGGTCGAGGGTCCTGCTGGAACTCCAATTAATGTCCCTTTGATCCTGTAAATTTCGTTATGCAGTTAATGTCAGAGTGTTCACTAGTGTTCAGTTGGTTCACATTCACCCACGCGAGGGGGCAGACTCTGAGTGTCTCCTCATACCAGAACCGTGGGAAGGATTCGTTCATTTTGTGGTTTGCAATGATTTTCCGTGATGCTTTCGATTAACAAAGTCAAACTCTCTCTGTATTAGTAAGTACGTTTATTAAATATACCTTTTATTAGCAACAGTAGCTTTTTCTCTACATTTCCCGATGTCCAGCTCAAAATTTCAATGAGAGGAGATGAGTGACATCATGAATCAACTCGACCTCATTGATACACGACTTTTTTAGAGTTTGCATTTTTGAAGTCCTGCCTGCCGGAGCGACACAAGTTGAGAGCAGCAGTGATCTCAGTTGAAGGCATCGTGCCCAACCAGGTCTGCTTAGTGTTGGGCACAAGCACATAGACTACAGCCCTTCTCACAGGCACACACACTACAGCCCTGCTAACACACACACACACTACTGCCCTGCTGACAAGCACACACACTACTGCCCTGCTAACACACACACACACTACTGCCCTGCTAACAAGCACACACACTTCAGCCCTGCTAACAAGCACACACACTACTGCCCTGCTAACACACACACACACACACTACTGCCCTGCTAACAAGCACACACACACTACTGTCCTGCTAACAAGCACACACACTACTGCCCTGCTAACAAGCACACACACTACTGCCCTGCTAACACACATACACACACTACTGTCCTGCTAACAAGCACACACACTACAGCCCTGCTAACAAGCACACACACTACAGCCCTGCTAACAAGCACACACACTACTGCCCTGCTAACACACACACACACAGTACTGCCCTGCTAACAAGCACACACACTACTGCCCTGCTAACAAGCACACACACTACAGCCCTGCTAACAAGCACACACACTACAGCCCTGCTAACAAGCACACACACTACAGCCCTGCTAACAAGCACACACACTACTACCCTGCTAACAAGCACACACACTACAGCCCTGCTAACAAGCACACTACAGCCCTGCTAACAAGCACACACACTACAGCCCTGCTAACAAGCACACACACTACTGCCCTGCTAACAAGCACACACACTACAGCCCTGCTAACAAGCACACACACACTACTGCCCTGCTAACAAGCACACACACTACAGCGCTGCTAACAAGCACACACACTACTGCCCTGCTAACAAGCACACACACTACAGCGCTGCTAACAAGCACACACACTACAGCCCTGCTAACAAGCACACACACTACAGCCCTGCTAACAAGCACACACACTACAGCCCTGCTAACAAGCACACACATTACAGCCCTACTCACAAGCACACAGCCTGCAGCCCTGCTCACAAGCACACTTCAGCCCTTCTCACAAGAACACTAATGCCCTTTTCACATGAACACTAATGCCCTTTTCACATGAACACTAATGCTCTTCTCAGAAGAACACTACAACCCTGCTCAAAAGCACACTAAAACCCTGCTCACATGCACACTCGATACAGACCTGCTCACAAGCAAACATACTAGAGCTCTACTCACAAGCACACTCCTTCCCAGCTTACAAGCATAGTACAACTATGCTTACACCAGTACAGCCCTTGTTCACAAGCACGCTACAGCCCTGTTCACAAGCACACTACAACCCTACTCAGAAGGACACTTCAGCCCTTCTCACAAGCACACCGACTACAGCCCCTGCTCAAAAGCACACTACAACCGTGCTCACTTGCACACTACTGCCCAGCTCACAAGCAGACTACAACCTTGCTCACAAGCCAGTTAAAGCCCTGCTCAAAAGCCCACACACACTACAGTCCTTCTCACAAGCACACTACTACTCTGCTCACAATCTCACAAACTAAAGCCCAGCTCACAAGCACACAGCTGCCATGCTCAGAATCACACTTCAACGTTTCTCACAAGCACACTATAGCCCTGCTCACAAGCACACTACAACCCTGCTCACAAGCACACTAAACCTTTACTACCTTCAAAATTCTCAGAGGAATTGACAGGGTAAATAACGATAAACTGTTTAACACGGGTGGTACGCGAACAAAGGGACACAGGTGCAAACTGAATACCCAAATGAGCCACAGGGACGTTAGAAAGAGCTTTTTCAGTGTCAGATTAGTTAACAGATAGAATGCATTGGGAAGTGATGTGGTGGAGGCAGAGTCCATACACAGTTTTAAATGTAGATACGATGGAGCCCAGTAGGCTCAGGAATCTGTACATCAGTTGATTGACAGTTGAGAGGCGGGACCAAAGAGCCAGAGTTCAACCCCCGCAAGCACAATTAGGTGAGTACTAAGCTCTTTTGACAAGCACACACAAATACACACACCCACACACACACACTACAGCTCCGCTCACAAACATACTTCAATCCTGCTCACAATCACACTAATGCCTTGCTCACAAGCACACACTTCAGTCCTGCTGACAAGCACACAACATCTCGGCTCACAATATCCTGCACTACAGCCCTACTCAGATGCACACTACAGCCCGGCTCACAAGCACACTACAGCCCGGCTCACAAGTACACTACAGCCCTGATTACAAGCACACTAAAGCCCTTCTCACAAGCAAACGCACTGCAACCTTGCTTACATGCATACGCAGCCCTGCTCACATGCATACTGCAGCCCTGCTCACATGCATACTACAGCCCTGCTCACATGCATACTACAGCCCTGCTCACATGCATACTACAGCCCTGCTCACATGCATACTACAGCCCTGCTCACATGCATACTACAGCCCTGCTCACATGCATACTACTGCCCTGCTAACAAACCCACATACACTATAACTCGCACAAGTTAGGCGCACAAGCAGACTCACAACAGCTCTGCTCACAAGCACACTACAGCCATGCTCACAAGCACAATAAAGGCCACATTACAGATCTGCTCACAAGTACACTATAGCTCTGCTCACAAGCACACGCACTATAGCCCTGGTCACAAGCACAACAACCCTGCTCACAAGCACACTCACAACAGCTCTGCCCACAAGCACACTCACAACAGCTCTGCCCACAAGCACACTACAGCCCTGCTCCAAGCTCACGCACAACAGCCCCGCTCAGATACACACTACAGCCCTGCTCACAAGCACAATATAGCCTGGCTCACAATCACACTACAGCCCTGCTCACAAGCACAATATAGCCTGGCTCACAATCATACTACAGCCCTGCTCACAGGCATACTGCTTCCCTGCCCACAAGCGCACATACACTACAACCCTTACCTTGAAGTTACCTTGAGGTGATTTCGGGGCTTAACGACCCCGCGGCCCAGTCGTCGACCAGGCCTCGTCGTTGCTGGACTGGTCAACCAGGCTGCTCGCTGCCTAACGTATGAGTCACAGCCTGGTTGATCAGGTATCCTTTGGAGGTGTTTGTCAAGTTCTCTCATGAACACTGTGAGGGGTCGGCCAGTTATGCCCCTTATGTGTAGCGGGAGCGAGTTGAACAGTCTCGGGCCTCTGATGTTGACAGCGTTCTCTCCAAGAGTACCTGTTGCACCTCTGCTTTACAAGCACAAACAAACACACACTCACAACCACACTATAGCCCAGTTTTCAAGCAACAACTGCCCTGCTCATAAGCACTCAACAACCCGGCTCTCAAGCACAATAAACACAATAAAGCCTGACTCTCACAAACACACACCTCTACATCCCATCTCATAAGCAAAATACAGTCTGCACACAAGCACACAGAATACAACCCTGCTCCCAAGCATACTACGACCCTGCTCACAATTTACGCACATTACAGTGCTGCTAACAGCACACAAACACATACTACAGCCCAGCTCACAAGCACACATTTTTTTTTTTTACTTTTTTATAAAAAACAAACAATATTACAAAACACAGAGGCACAAATCGTACAAATTCAGTACAACAATACTAACAGAACAACAAAACAATGGTAGCAACGGTAAACAAAATCGTACAATAAGAACAAATACAAAATAGAAATAAACCAGTAACCGCAAAACATAATGAGAACACAAAATCAAACAAAAACCTGTACATAGCAAGGAACAGTACACATAACAAAATTGTACAACAACACAATAACAGGACAAGACAAACAAAAGTATTAACAGGTAGTAGTAACATTGATAACAGGACAATAACAAACACATAACAGGAACCGCAAAACAAAAGCGGTGAGCAAAGTAAAAAACACATCGAATCAAAGGGCTAAATTAGTACAGGGAAATAATTGCCAAAACATTACACAGAAATCATTGGCCAAACAGTACAAATCCACTTAGCAACACAGAACACGGCAAAGAAAAGCACATGAAAAGATAACAATAACACACCTGGAGCAAAGATACTTAACAGACACAGTCGTGGACAGAGACCCCGTGCACAAACCACACCAACCACACACACAGAAGAACACAAAAAATATGGGACCATACACTCGCCACCAAGGAAGACAATATACACGAAAGAGAAGAAATTATGTACACACACTAAACACACCCTAAATAACAAAACAAACACACTCATACCACCCACACCACAACCGCACACCACACAGCATCCAAGCACACAACATAATGGGTCACAGCCAAAACGAACACGGCCACAAAATAAACAGCAGAACAGTACAGCAGAAAAAACCCAGGCCCACGCAGGAGCCAAAACCCCCCAAAAACCACACACCCATACTCATACAGACATAACACAAACACACAGGAGCAGCCAAAATGACGGACTCACGATACAAAACAGAAACCCCCAAAAGCACCTAACAGGCACACGCAGGAGCCAGGAATAACACCTACGCACACACAAACGCAGGCACAACACAGCCAGACATACACACCCAGGCATAAATACAGAAGTACAGAAACAGCCAAGCATACAGTAAAGGACACAGGCCAAACTGACACACGGCCACAAAATGAACAGCACATCAGAAAAAGAGCAAACACACAGGAAATCAGGGTACATACTTGCCCGGAAACCGGGCCCGCGGGAACCGTACATTGAATGCCTCCAGAGCACCCACCGCCAAGGGTCGTGAATACCCACCGGGGACTCCATAACATCCGGTACCGGGGCAACAAACACCCGCAAGCATGGGACCCAAATGGAAGCACTCACGAGGCGAGTAGTCGCCACACGGCTCGACATGAAGGGAACCTGCCCACCACGAAAGTTCTCTGCCCGTCAGACAGCCGTAACTCGGCAATCTCCGTCCAGTGACCCGGCGGCATCACCGACGCCGGCAACACGTCCCCCAGGTCCCCAACACATATCCTCTCAAGAGGGGCCGGACATAGGACACCACCACCGGGGCACCAGCGGCCACGGGCACACACCAGACGACTGCAGGAACCAGGCGGCGCCCATCCTTCCTTAATGTCACAACCAGGCCACGCCCAGCACCAGCAACCACACATCCCTGGGAGCGGGAGCCACCACCTCCCACTGCGGAGAGTCCCCAGGCGGAGAAGCACCGGAAGGCACCCCCGAGACCGGGCACCAGCATCAGCAGGCACATGAACCTCCGCCACCACCAACCGTGGAGACAGCGACACATCCGGTTCCCACCGTCAACTCCCAAGGACCCACAGTCACCGAATTCCCAACATCGGCCCAGGCAGACGACGAACGCCTGGAACGCTTGGGCTCCGGCCGGAGATCGTCAGAGCCGGAAGCGGACCAGAACACGGGTCCCATCAGCCGGACGAACCGACGCCCGACGCAGAACGGCAGCAGCCTCTACCACAGGGGGAACCGGCCCACACACAGCAGGAGGCCCGCAGCCACCCCATCACCCAGCACATCCGGGACCCGAGGCGAGAACACAGGGCCAGGCGCAGCAGCCGAAGACGAGGGAGAAGACGGCGGCGCGTCACAACGATCACCAGGAAGGCCTTCCGGAGCAGCGGAGACAGCGATAGGAGCACGTAGACCATCAGATGGCACTGCAAGACCCGGAGGAGAGTCCGCAACAACCGGAGGAGCGACCGGCGATGTATGGGGAGCCGCATCTGCTAACTGAACGCTCACCTCCACATCCCCTGAGACCTCCTCCAGAGGGAGCGGCGGGAAATCCTCATCCCGGAACAAGTTGACCGGAGCAACCGGATCCGCAGTGCATCCGGCAGCCTGATGCCCCAACATGCCACACCGGAAACAAGTACGGGGTTCCGGGCATAATACACCCGCACGTAGTACCCTAAAAGTCGGACAGAGGATGAATGTCCGACCTCAGGCGCATCCCGAGGGTACGAATGTTCGTTTTCACTCCCGCATATTTCCTGAAGAGAGCTTTTGCATCCTCACACTGGCGACGGAGCCAAATCTCTGGAAGAAACGCCGGAGAAGGGACTCAGGGAATTCCATGGGGGCCCCATGAACGCTCACATACGTCACGGCACCACTCCGATCAGAAATGTCCACAGAACCAGTGCCATCCAACAACGTCAAGGTACGGCCCTCGTACCGCCGGAGAANTGATGTGACTGACATATCTGGCCACCTTCCTCAACCTTGAGAACAGTAAGCCTGATGTGACTGACACACCTGGTCACCTTACTCAGCCCTGACAATAAGTAAGCCTGATGTGACTGACACACCTGACCACCTTCCTGAGCCTTGAGAACAGTAAGCCTGATGTGACTGACACACAACTGGTCACCTTCCTCAGCCCTGACAACAGTAAGCCTGATGTGACTGACACAACCTGTCACCTTACTCATCCCTGACATAGTAAGCCTGATGTGACTGACACACCTGGCACCTTCCTGAGCCTTGAGAACAGTAAGCCTGATGTGACTGACACACCTGGTCACCTTCCTCAGCCCTGACAACAGTAAGCCTGATGTGACTGACACACCTGGTCACCTTACTCAGCCCTGACAATAGTAAGCCTGATGTGACTGACACACCTGGCCACCTTCCTCAGGCCTGACCACAGTAGCCTGATGTGACTTACACACCTGGCCACCTTCCTCAGCCTTGAGAACAGTAAGCCTGATGTGACTGACACACCTGGCCACCTTATTCAGCCCTGACAATAGTAACCCTGATGTGACTGACACACCTGGCCACCCTCACTCTCAAGGGATCACCAAAGGCAACATGACCAACATCATGTCTGCGTGAAGAATATTAACAGCCTAAAGCACTCAAGGAAGTTTGATATGCATTCAGAGATAGTCAGTTCATTTAAACCCGTCTAATAAATAGGATGCAATGATGAAAAAGCGTGGAGCATTCTCGATAGCTTAGCAGCACTGTTCTCGGTTGGGGTGAAAATTTTTATTCGTTTTCCTGAGAACTGAGTGGACATATAAATTTTGTCGACTATAAATTTTGATAGTGAGAACATGTTGACGACACCATATTACAGTAAGAACGTGTCGATGATTACATATTGACAATGAGAATGTATCAACCACTAAATATTGACCGTGAGAACATGTCAACGACCACATAGTGACAGTGAGAACATGTCGGCCACCACATACTCACCATGAGGACCAGCTGATGCTGCCCTCTTTCTGGAAATTGCCGCTTATGTCTGTCTAAAATGCGAAATAGTCTTCACTTCTCAGACAAAATCCAACAATACGACATGTAAAATATAATTACTAAAATTCCATATATTGCTGAACTAAAATAAATTTTCCCAATTAAATAGGTGTCATTAAAATAATGAATATGTAAAATTTGATTAAAAAAGAAGTTAAAATGATCTGATTGTTGTGTGTGTAGGCGGGGTGGGGGCACGTAGAGAGGAGGGATTTTCTGTTTTCGTTTTCTTCTCTGAAGAGTTCATTTATCTATTTCATGAAGCTAACTCATTCGGAGGGAAAAGCAATAATCGTCACCATGCAGTAAAAGTAGATCTTGATAAATGTGATCTAGTTAAGTAGGGAAAGACGTTCAAAATGAGACGTATTTATTGATGTTCCAGGTAAAGAACGACATGAGGTTAATATGCAATTCCTCAGGTGAAGGTTAACAGGTACCGTGTGGGATTACCCCTGTTGCCTTCAGACAACAATTATCTTGCAGTATTATCCTGTTGACTTAGGACTACACTTACCTTGCAACCTTATCTTTGATGCCTTGGGACAACAGTGACTTTGTGGGAATGCCACTGTTACTTTGAGATAAGTTATTTTGCAGGATTATCACTGAATTCTCGAAATAATAGTTTGCTGGAAGGCAACTGTTGCCTTGAGACGAGAGTGACCTTAAGAGATTAATACTTTGAGACAATGATGACCTTGCAGGATTACCACAGTTGCCTTAAGAAAACAGTAAGTAAAAACAGATCTTATGGAATTTGCCACTATGCTTTGAGACAAAACTTTTATTGTTTGATTACCAATCTTGACTTGAAAAAACAGCGTCCTTGTAATCACTAGTTGTACTCACCTAGTTGTGCTTGTGGGGGTTGAGATCTGGCTCATTAGTCCCGCCTCTCAACTGTCAATCAACAGGTGTAGAGATTCCAGAGCCTACTGGGCTCTGTCATATCTACATTTGAAACTGTGTATGGAGTCAGCCTCCACCACATCACTGCCTAATGCATTCCATCTGTTAACTAATCTGACACTAAAAAAGGTCTTTCTAACGCCCCTGTGGCTCATTTGGGCACTCAGTTTTCACCTGTGTCCCCTTGTTCATGTACCACCCGTGCTAAACAGTTTATCTTTATCTACCCTGTCAATTCCTCTGAGAATAGCAGGATTACCACTTGTGCCTAGAGACAAAAGTGTCCTTGCGCGATTACATTTTTTTTTTTTTTATTTATTTTTACATGCAAAGCATGCAAGTAAAATACAATAAAAACAAATTAAGAAACATAGAAAAACATTACAAAACAAGGGAAAAAAAAGAAAACCACCAGCCAGAAGGGCTGACAGTACAGTATAACAAATTACAAAACTCGAGAAAGGCATTGAAAAGACAGTACAAAAGATAAAACAAATGCAAAACAACAAAACCCAGGAGCATGTCAAAACAGAACAGTATAAAACAAAATCAAGATGGCCAGACCACACACTAGAAGTTGAAGGGACGACGACGTTTCGGTCCGTCCTGGACATTATCAAGTCACAAGCGACTTGATAATGGTCCAGGACGGACCGAAACGTCGTCGTCCCTTCAACTTCTAGTGTGTGGTCTGGTCAACATACTTCAGCCACGTTATTGTGACTCATCGCCTGCAAAAATCAAGATGGATGACACGCAATCAAAAGAAAACCATTGTTACATACACAACAACAAAACAAAACACCGGCCTGAAGGACCGAGAACAAAACAACAGAATGAACAAACGGAAGTATTACAAAAAATGCAATAAGAACATACACCACACAATAAGCCACACAAATACAAAACAAAAACTAATACAACACGTAAGCATAAAATAAATAACACATAGGGCACGTTAACAACATGAAAGTTAAGACATGAAGGCCAGACACACACACACCCAAACACCTGCCGCGCCACAAAACAAAGGGAGAGGCACGGGCACAAACTACCAGAAGGCAGACAAAACAGCCAGAAGGGCACACAGCACAAAAGAATACAATCACCCCTTCGTATTTGCGCGGAAACGCGTCCCGAGGGAAGCGTATATGGTACGCCTCCCATCGTAACCACTGCCAAGGGTCCTGACCATCCACCGGGGACGCCATCTTATCCGGGACGTTGGCCACAATCACCCGCAAACATGGCACCCAAACCGTATCACACTGGAACCGAGTGACCGGTACATGTTCCCACACCTCATCGCCGAAAGGTAGCTCAGCAACCCGCGACCAGTGACCCGACGGCATCACAGACTTCGGTGACACGGCCCCCAAGTGCCCAACGGTCAACCTCCGAGGAGGGAGCGTGGTAGAAGGCACCACCACAGGGGCACCATCGCCCACGGGCACACCACTGGACGACCGCGTGGGAACCGAACCGCGCACATCTTTCCGTAAGGTCACCACCAGGCCACGCCCAGACCCACTATCCCCACCCACTCCGGCAGCGGAGGCCACCACTCCCCACCGCGGAGAGGTCCCCGGCGGAGAAGGAACAGCAGGCTCACCTGAGACACGGACACCAATGTCAGCAGGCGCATGGACGTCCGCCACCACTAACTGCGGAGCCAGCAACGTAACCGGAACCACTCCATCCACACCCGAGGCCTCACAGTCACTAAAGTCCCCAACATCGGCCCAGGTAGACGACGAAGGCCGGGATCGTTTGGGCACCGGCCTGAGATCGTCAGAGCCGGAAGCCGACCCAGAAACATGGGCACTACTAGCCGGACGAACTAACGTCCGCCGCAAAACGGCAGCAGCCTCGATCACAGGGGGAACCGGACCACACACAACAGGGGACCCCCACAGTCACCCCAGCACCCAGCACAGCCGGGATCCGAGGCGAGGATGCAGGGCCAGGCGCAGCAGCTGAAGACAGGTGAGCAGACGGTGAGGAGGGCGCAGCAGAAAGGCCCACTGGAGTAGCAGGGACAGGAGCAGGAGTATCCACCGATGGCATCGCAACATCCTGAGGAGGGCCGGCGACATCCGGGGGAACGTCAGGCGACGCCGGGGTAGCCACAACAACGAGCGGGTCGGTCACTGCATCCCCGGAGTCCTCGTCCAGGGGAAGCGGAGGGAAATCTTCTTCCCGGAATAGGTTGACAGGAGCAACCGGAGCCGCATCGCACCCGGCAGCCTGATGCCCCACCAGGCCACACCGGAAACAGGTACGAGGTTGTCGGGCATAGTACACCCGGATGTAGCACCCCAGGAGCCAGACCGAAGATGGAATATCCGACCGCAGGCACATCCCCAAGGTGCGAATGTTCGTCCGTCTACCGGCATACCTCCCAGAGGATATCGTGTTGACCCTCACACTGATGACTGCTCCAAACCGCTGAAAGTAACGCCGAAGAAGATCCTCGGGAAACTCCAGGGGCGCCCCATGCACACTGACATAAGTCAGCGCACCACTCCAGTCGGATATGGAGACAGAGCCGGCACCACCCGGCATCGACAACGAGCGTCCCTCGTAACGACTGAGGAAATCACGGTATACTTCCTCCGTCACAAGCTTGATGACAACTCGATGGCCAGTCACAAGCTCAATACCGTCAACGTCCATCACAGGGACATGAAGCAAGTCGCACAGAACCACGGCTATTTCCGGATATCCAGCACGACCAGTGAACTCCAGGCCCACGGAGTTCACGTGCTTGATAGATGGAAGTGGACCACCCATGGTAAGCTCGCCACGTCAACACGCAGCACGTAGCACGCAGGGGGGGGGCAGAAACTCCCACACCCCCTCTGGTGACGAAAACGGCAAACACCTCAAACCACCAGAGGCCAGACGACACGTTTGTACCCCACGGCAGCTCCAGGCGGACTCCTGAGCAATTACAATTGGTGCCTACCCAGCAAACACGAAACGTTTTGAAAACTTTTATATTGGTGGTCCCATAGGTGTACGAATAACTTGCATTGAAAATGGTGCAGGAGAGCATTTGAGAAACTTTTAATCCAAAAATTCAAACACATAGGTTTATAGTTATTACGGACTCGTCACCCTTGTCCGGGGGTACGGTGGCAGTTTCAGCGCCATCTACGAGTCCGCACCCGTACTGCCCCAGAATCGTATGTAAAATGGATGACGCCATCTAGTGGTGGCAGGAAGATACTAGCAAGAGGAACTAGATTCCTATCCTAGTTAGCTTAAGAAGTAGCTGATGCTGACCTCTAGTGAGGTGGCGCTTAGAAAATCAGCGCCATCTATTGAGCGAAAAGGTGTTCGTTTATGTCAGGTTCCATAAGTGTTGTTTTCTAGCCAAGGTCTCTACACCAGTCTGATTTACGGAAGCAGTGAGCTCCCGCCGGAAAGAACTGTGAAGTGTTCTACTGTCTGCCTGTGGAGTGGCAGTGACGGGATTCGCCGTACCCGGGGCTGGCTAATAGAAGAGATGACTGACTAACGTGCTGAAGAGGAGAGTAACCAGCGAGTTGCACGAAGCTCCTGCCTAGGGCTCGCTACCCTAGTATTTGCATGTGAAGTGGCCAAGCAGCGCGAGGCTGATTGGTATCTGCCAGCACCAGGCTGGACTGTGATTGTGGTCCTTCACGAGGAAGAATTTAGAGAGACTGTAGTTTGGCTGGCCTGTGGACAGGGTAGAGTTATTGTGGTTTCCCGGTTCCTGCTGAAGACAGTACTACGGATGAGGAAATACAGTAGCATTGCCAGAAGAGAAGAAAAGGAGAAGGATAGGCTACACGAGTTGGAAGTGCTACGATTAGGTGGTCGGAAGGAAACAAAAGAAACGAGTAGTTTCGATCCGGTAAGAAATATAAAGATGGTCCCAAAATTCAACGAAAAGGAAGGTTCGAAGTTCTTCACTGCCTTCGAGAAGGTTGCTGCCTCTTTGGACTGGCCAAAGGAGAATTGAGCCATCATGATACAATGCGTCTTGACTGGGAAGGTCCAAATTGCCTACTCCACGTTGTCCCTTGAAGACTCCAGTGATTACGACAAGGTGAAGAAAGTAGTGCTCATGGCATATCAGTTGGTGCCTGAAGCTTATAGGCAAAAGTTCAGGAACCTGAAGAAGACCCTGGAGCACACGTTCACCGATTTTGCGAACATAAAGGAACGACTTTTTCAGGAGTGGTGTGCATTTCGAAAGGTGAAGACGAAAGAACAACTCGAGCAGCTCATTTTGTTGGAGGACTTTAAGGAATGTCTGTCTTGAGATCTAAAGACATACCTAGAAGAGCAGCAGGTAGAGACCTTGAGTGCGGCAGCCACTATGGCTGAGGAGTACATCCTAACTCATCGGTCCTCTGCCAGGTATGTCCCGAAGAGTTACCCACGTCTGTTCGGTAAATCTCGTCAAGATGAAGAGAGAGCCGTCCCACAAAGTGCTATGAAGACGCCCCCACGTAGTCCCTCAAGGACTAGTCCTAGCAGTCCAAAACACCATAGTCCAAGGAGGAACGTAGTGTGTTGGACTTGTGGGCAGAGAGGGCACATTTCTGCTACGTGCTGAGGCAGAAGAAGTAACGACCCACATAGGGAAGTAATGCTGATGGGTTGTGTGACACCACCAGCTGGAACCCAGTTTCTAATGAAGAGTAGAGAAGATCCAGGATTGTTTGCCCCTCACACTTCAGGCAGGTATGTCGCGAGTGATCATACTGGTACATCGGTTGTTGTGCTCAGAGATAGTGGAGCAGCCCAGTCCCTGATCGTGAGAAACTCGTTACCCGAGGGAGTGTGCATGGATGAGAAACAAAAGGTTATTCTAGTTGGGTTTCCCTCGACACGGTACGTTGCCCCCTTAGTGCAAGTACACTTGCAGTGATCTGTACAACTAAGCCAAAGGAGGAACCTCATGTGCAAGTGCCCACCTATACCCCAGAGTCTGGAGCGACGACAGGTAATTGGTACTTGCAGGATGGCAAGGTACGGTGTTTACGGAACCGGCCCAGAACGCTCCAGACAGTATGTGCAGAGGTAGGTGAGGGGAGTGCACAGGTTCAAGAGCCCCCCAAGATCCAATCCAGGCTAATGGAAGAAGTCAGGTCAGGATATTGTAGGCTTGTGAGAGTTGTTCCCCATTTAGCAAAGTGTTTCTTGTTCGTGTTTTGTATTGTTCTCGTGTTTGCCCTGGGCAAAGTGACCAACATTCGGCAGATGATGGCTCCTGTGAACATCGGGGAGCGACATCATGACCAGGATATTCACCCCATGAGTGTTGTGGACGGAACGATGACAGATAAAGGAAGTCATAACGGCAACTGTTCAATGAGTGAACGTTCCCGGCAGGTTGACACCCCCTGTGTAACTGGTGGACTTAGATCTAGCATTATATGGAACGTTGGTCGACCTGACGTCGGACGAGTTAACGCACTCCTCATTAGAGTGCAGGCAGTCACTGTGGAAAAAAGTGCGGACCTCGTTATCGGTCAGGCCGTAAGTAAAAACTTCCAGATAGTTTCTTTTACTATGAATCATTAGTCTCCTGTATTCCAGGTTCCCGTCTCCCTGAAGAACCGCCGGAACAGGGCAAGAAACGCCTTCTGCCCTCGACCGCCAGCGGTACCACGACACAGGAAGATATTGCCTGTTGGCCCCAGTTCTTCGATCCTACGCAGTCTCAGTGCTATTGATTAAAACGCATGAGGTAACTGGGCTCCTGACAAGAACTTCAGTCGAATCATTGCCCAAAATATTAGAATTCCCTCTGTGCCAAACCTCTCAGTTAAGGCAGTTCGTCGGAAAGGACGTCCTCGCCACTGCAGTCAATGATCTACATTCGTCCTATGGGCGAATTCACACGATACTAATTTGTTTTTTTCCTTTTAGGACCAAACCATATTCTTTTGGTGGGGAGGTGTTACGGACTCGCCACCTTTGTCAGGGGGTAAGGTGGCATGTTTCAGCGCCATCTACGAGTCCGCACCCGTACTGCCCCAGAATCGTATGTAAAATGGAGGACACCATCTAGTGGTGGCAGGAAGATACCAGCAAGAGGAACTAGATTCCTATCCTAGTTAGCTCAAGAAGTAGCTGGTGCTGATCTCTAGTGAGGTGGCACTTAGAAAATCAGCGTCATCTATTGAGAGAAAAGGTGTACGTTTATGTCAGGGTCCATAAGTGTTGTTTCCTAGTGTCCCAGTGTACTGATGACGTATCTGTATTCACAGAGTCGACGTAGGGTTGCTGTGATACGAGGACAGTCAGTCTACCCAGGGCAGTCAAGGTCTCTACACCAGTCTGGTTTACAGAAGCAGTGAGCCGCCGCCGGGAAAGAACTGTGAAGTGTTCTACTGTCTGCCTGTGGAGTGGCAGTGACGGGATTTGCCGTACCCGGGGCTGGCTAATAGAAGAGACTACTGACTAAGGTGCTGAAGAGGAGAGTAACCAGCGAGTTGCACGGAGCTCCTGCCTAGGGCTCGCTACCCTAGTATTTGCAAGTGAAGTGGCCTAGCAGCGCGAGGCTGATTGGTATCTGCCAGCACCAGGCTGGAGTGTGATTGTGGGCCTTCATGAGGAAGCACTTAGAGATACTTGTTTGGCTGGCCCATGGCCAGGGTAGACTCATTGTGGTTTCCTGGTACCTGCTGAGGACAGTACTACGGATGAGGAAACACGGTAGCATCACCAGCATCGAAGGGCGCTTAGTGTTCCATGAGACACTCTTTTGTACATATTAGGTGTACTAATACTTTAGTTAGGATTATTTGCGAGGTGATAGTAAAAGTTGTAATATGTAATCATATGTAAATATATCGACATTTTATAAAGTGTAGTATTCAATACAACCCCCCTTTTGTTTTACTTGCATTACCGAGCTCACTCCTTGGGGCTTTGTGGGTGCGGCTCGGCCCTGGGTCATGCCGTCGAGGTTCCCGGGGTTGAGGAGGGGCTGCCTGGGGGGCCTCGGTCCCGTTTGCCCCTCTTGGGTCTTTGTACCCTTGGTGAGGGGCTGGCAGTTCCTCAGAGTGGAGTTCTTCCTTCCCCCTCTGTGTTCCTGTTGTTTTCGGGTATTCCCCTTCCTGGGTTCAGTTCCATGTTCCTTCGGGGTTCGTCGGTCCCGTCGTTCCTGGGGGTGTGTTTTGCCTCCTTTTCCTTCCCCTTTTCGCTTTGTTTTCGCCTTGTTTTGTTTTCGCGTCGTCTCTACTTCCATTTTCGGCGTTCTTCGTCTTCGTTACGCACGCCTTCCTGGTGTTTGTACGATGTGTCTGAACATTTTCTTTGTCCTCCTGGCAACCCGTCCTCGTATATTTAATAAGTCAATATTGACTTATTAAATATGTGCATAGGTGACATACTTAACATAATAGTTTCCCTTGAAAATCTTCATAGAAAACACCGACCTTACCTAACCTTGTTAGTATGTTAAGACAAGCATCTTATTGCTTCGTAATTACAATTATTACCTAACCTATACCTATAATAGGTTAAGTAACAATTGTAATTACAAAGCTATAAGATGCTTATTTTAACATACTAACAAGGTTAGGTAAGGTCGGTGTTTTTTATGAAGATTTTCAAGGGAAACTTATGTTAAGTATGTCACCTATGCACATATTTAATAAGTCAATATTGACTTATTAAATTTGCGAGGACGGGTTGCCTCCTGGTGTACGAGCCACGCCACCCAGTGAACGGGTGGTGCATTTCGTATCTCGCGTGCTGGGGCCGGGGTGTGCGTTTTGTTTATAGGTGGTATGCTCATGTGTTTGCGTCGTTTCTCGCGTTTTCTACGGCTTCTTGATCGTTTTCTCCCTCCAGTTGTAGCCCTCTGGATGCTGAGGGTGTTCTGGATTTATATCTGGTGCGTTGCTTCGTTCTTCCTCTGCTTTCGGGTGTGGGTTGACTCGGCATTGCGCCTCCTCCTTCCCCTCTGTCCTGCTCAGTCTTCTGTGGGGCGCGCGCCTTTGGACGTGTTTCTCCTTAGATTTCCGCATTTTATTCCGGTAACGGGACATACCATGCCTACTGCCTCTAGTATGCATGGCTTTCAACCGCACCATTCGCGCTGCTCCTGGTATGTTACTTGGCTCGCCTGTGTTGTGGCACGGTCGTGTGTCAGCTCTGCAAGTGGGAATGTCATGTATGGCGCCTCTGTTGGCCAGGTGTGCTGGTTCTCGGTTTTTGGTGGGGTGCTTGTGGGGGTTCAGCTCTGGCTCTTGGGCCCCGCCTCTCCTGTCAGTTGACTGTTGTGTAGTTTCCTGAGCCTCCTGGGTTCTGTCTTTACGTTTGCTACTGTGGGTGGAGTCTGCCTCCACCACATAGCTTCCTAGTGCTTTCCGCTTCCTTTTCCCTCTGATGTTGATTGGGTTCTTTTCGTGTCTGTGGCTCCTTTGGGTGCTAGGCTTCTTCCTGTGTCCCAGTGTGCATACGAACATACGGACATAGGAACAGAGNAATCACGCCGCTTAGTTCTAGAAATAGTCTACTGGCATTTCTTTGAACCTTCTCCAGCTTCGTCTTGTCCTAGAAAAGGTATGGACTCCATGCTTGAGCCGCATACGCTAGGATTGGTCTGACATATGTGGTATTCAAGGCTCTGAATTATTTCTGACCCATCTTTCTAAAGGCGGTTCTGATGTTAGTCAGCGGCGCATATGCCGCTGATGACATCCTTTTGCTTTTGCTGTGGACTTCAAACTCATCAAATGGGTATCGCAGAAGTAATAGTTGTAGTAGTAGTAGTAATACCAACAGCTCTAGTAGTGATAACTCTGCAGTGGTAGTATTGCTAGTACCAGTGGTTGTGACTAGTTACACAAGTATTGCTAGTGTCAGTGATGGTGACTAGCAGTGGTAGTAATGTTAGTGTCAGTGATGGTGACTAGCAGTGGTAGTAATGCTAGTGTCAGTGATGGTGACTAGCAGTGGTAGTAATGCTAGCAGTTGTAGTGGTGGCTAGGCTGTGGTTGTGAAACTGTGATATGTAGCAAATTTCCCTTATTTTCGCTACAATATCTGAAACCTTGCGTCACTATTCATTAAAAATTGTTTGTGTTGCTCATCTACAGTGAAAAATTTTAATCAGAGAAAATACATTTATTTTTAAACCAGAGCTCTTTCCCTCTTTCGTTCTATTTATCCTTTTCATTTCTCTCACAACACAAAAGGTCTCTCACTTTTCAAAGGAAGTCCCTTAACTCCCCCGTTGCAACAATTTAACTGACATTCACTTGCAATTAGTGTGTAACCAATATCTGAATCAATCTTGCCACTGGTTTATCAAACACAAGCCGCTCAGGCGAGACTGATCTCTAAGGGTATTTTGACCCATGTTTCAATATCCATTTATGCCTTTCAATATAACTGTAAAATATTTTGGTCTGTATATGATCTGTGTATCATTTTCCCAGCAGGTCACTGGAATTCGTAGCATTTGTGATGCAACTCCTGAGGCGTTGATTGACGGCCGCACATGTGGTCACGCTGGTAAATATATTGCTAGACTATGTTTTGTTGTTTAGTGCTCATAACAGCTGCGGAAGGCGTCCCCTCTCGCTCTCAACTAGTAAAGCTGAAGTATTGTCATCGGGTCAGTATTCAGCGCTGTAATTTGAAGGTGAATAAATTTTTAAAGCAAATACATAATATCAGTTTTGAAAAAAATATTTTTTGTTATGAAAAATGTACTTTTGAAAACAACTAACGTTTAGATTTACCAAAACAGTGTATATTAAAAATAATCAAAAAACAAATGAAGCAATTTCACAATTGTCATTGCTTTCACTACTTTGTTGACCAGACCACACACTAGAAGGTGAAAGAACGACGACGTTTCGGTCCGTCCTGGACCATTTTCAAGTCGATTGTCAATCGAATCGATTATCAATCGACTTGAGAATGGTCCAGGACGGACCGAAACGTCTTTGTCCCTTCACCTTCTAGTGTGTGGTCTGGTCAGCATACTTTAGCCACGTTATTGTGACTTATCGCCTTTCACTACTTTTCTTGTTAGTTTGTTAGTTTCTTATCCGTTGTGCTTAGAGGGAGGTTCTTCTGATTATGATGAAAATTAATCTCTCTTGAATAGTTAAATTTGTTCAGCAGCAGATTATATTTGGAAGAAAATCGGGATGAAGGATATTCATTTTCCTGTTGGGTGCCTTATATATTGCCAAGTGATGCCTCTCCAAGTGCTTAAAAGCGTTTTTAGGTCACTTTAGACCCAAAATGAATCAATGTATTAATAGGAGTTATAGTTTTATATATTTTTAGGATCCTTCACTTTAAAAGTTTGAGTTTTACGTTAGAAAACACTTCATAAGATACTAGAGATTTTTTATATTTTTTAAGTGAATAAATTTTGCGATAAGTAGAGAATCAACCGTCACGAAATTAAAAGTTGATAATTTGTAATTAATTATTTTTGACCAAATTTGAGTGGTAAGGAGTACCGCTGATAAAAGTTTCTGCTTCGTAAAGAAAATATATTAAACGTTTAAAAAATATTGTTTAACAAAATTACATTTTCAGAAATCAAATTTAACCCAACTTTAAATCTATTAAACTTTGATATCGTAATTGCATCTAATCTTGATTCTTTACAAAACGAATTGTCAACACATGTCTAGTTGTAAACAAAACTTCTTATGCCCTTCTCAGTTATATACCAAATTTACGCAGTTATAATGACCTGTAACTGCGCCATAATGACCAATAGCTGTGCAATATTGACTTAAAGCAGTGCCACAATGCTATATTGTGGTGCCATAATGACTTGTAGCAGTGCAATAATGACTTACAGCAGAACCATAATGCCATGTTGTAGCGCCATAATGGCTTACATGTGCGTCATAATGACTAACATCAGTGCCTTAATGACCTGTAGACATTCCGTAATGACATACGGCAGTTGCCGTAATGACGAGTAGCAGTACCACAATGACTTATAACACTGTCATAACGCAATATTGCGGTGCCATAATGACAAGTAACAGTGCCATAATGAGTTACATCAGTGCAATATTGCAGTGCCAGAATGACCTGTAGCATTGCCAGTATGACTGATAGCAGTGGCATAACGCTATATAGCAGCGCCATATAGACATACATCAGTGTCATATCGCAAAGGTGTATTTATATGTAGCAGTGGTATAAGGACTCAAAGTCGTGCCATGTAACGCAATATAGCAGTGCTATATTGACATATAGCAGTGCCATAACGCCATATAGCAGTGCCATAACGCCATATAGCAGTGCTATATTGACCTGTTGCAGTGTCATAATGACTCATAACAGAGCCATACCGACCTAAAGCTGCACTATAATAGTCAGTTTGACTATCAGAGGGGAAATCCTTTCTAACAGTATAAAGTTGAGAAGTCAAGCACCGGAAGAAAGCTTTATCTAGTTGACAGTGTTGGGAGACGTGAACAAGACAGTCCCTGACATTCTCCATATACACAGAACTTCTAGGCTCCTTTAACCACAATGTAAGACGGATGCACAGCAGGCAGCTGAGTTCATCTATTGTGGGCACGTTCAAGATGTCTCAGTTTTTATCTCGTACCTCAGTCGTATTGATTTCGGACCATAAAGAAAAAAAAACAGTGAAACTATCACCAAGGTTATGAAGGAGGAAGAATGTCTATGTGTCTGACCAACGATGGATGCCCCAGACGGCTTGGGCTCTATAGCTTCACTGGACTCCTCATGGTGACTAGTGATTATATGGGGCGTGTCATAGGGTGGTAATTCGGGTCGACCTCCATCCATCTCTGTCAGAAGCATCGACACCTGTTCCGAATACCAGCGACTATCAGGATGTCTGAAAACGTGGAAGAGGGCGGGGGGGGGGAGGGGTTCTGATTGTCCATAGAATGCTTACAGCAGTTTTCGAACCCATGCCGTCCAGGATCAACTCTAAACGTACCGTGACCACCGCAC
>WNGS01129707.1:29148-41310 GCA_020271785.1 Procambarus virginalis
TTTCCAGCGAGTATCGACGCTGAATCAACGGCGATAACGTTGACTCAAACAATGATCGATCATTGGTGCGGTGGTCACGGTACTGTGTACGTTTAGGGGTGATCCTGGACGGCATGGGTTCGAATCCTGGCCGGGTCAAAGAGTTCTTAGTGATTATGGCTTGCGCGTTCATGCAGCTTTCTCACACATATATATATATATATATATATATATATAATATATATATATATATATATATATATATATTATATATATATATTAGGGGTACCACCTCTGGTGCAATTGCAGGGACCCACATCCTCGAAGAAGAAAACAAAGAGCATTCAGAGAAGATCTTGTGGATTCTCACTGAATATTTAATTCTTTTCTTCTCCTACCACCCCTATTATTTTTTTGTATGTTTTGTTTTATTTTATTGTAATGTTACAGTTTACAGAGAACACACACACACACACACAAATATATAACAATTAAACAATCAGCGTTCGAAGACCTCGTCCAGCTCCTCGGAGGTTGGGTGCGTACCCAGGATACAGCACGCATTTCCCCTCTGCACTGCGACACTGAGGCGCTGGAACAGGAAACTGGCTGCTCGTGGGTCTCTAGTTTTCCCAATGAGTTCCTCACCAACCTCCTTTAAAAACTTGAGTGCACATTTACCCCAGGCGCCCAGAGTCTCTGAGCCTATCGGCACGAACCTGTAACAACGTTCTAGGTCTCTGTACTTGTGGATTTTCTGGGTCTCCCTGAAGGTGGCTGCCCCACCTCCCTCCGCTGAGCTGTAACGTAAATAGGTATCAGCCAATGTAGATGCACAGGTGTAATCCCATACGACCTGTTTACCTTCCCTCCATGGCTGCAGGGTGACTCCATCTGGGCGTTTTTGGCTGTTGTCAGGTCTGCACAACTGGGGTTCCCTTTGTGCTGGACACCCAGCTGTAGCCAAACTTCTCTTGATGATGTCATTGACTGCCTCGTGTTGGCAATCTTTCCCTGTGTCTTACGACAGATGAGACCATGGCTGCCGTATTGGTCTGCCCGTGCCTGGCCGCAAATACACCGGTGCTCGGTGGAGATAGGGGCGGCAAGGCGCAGAGCAACACCAATACTTAGGGCCCGATGATCCAGGCGGGTGCCCAAGGCGGAATTAGGGACTGCCAACAGGAAGTCCCCAGCATGGGGGGCTTGCACAGCTAGGAGACGCGCTCTGTCCTTCTGAGAAGCTACGTCCAGCAATGCTTTGGCGATGTTCTCCACTATGGG
Source organism: Procambarus virginalis (assembly GCA_020271785.1). Lineage (NCBI taxonomy): Eukaryota > Metazoa > Arthropoda > Malacostraca > Decapoda > Cambaridae > Procambarus > Procambarus virginalis. Next base: position 30,412 of record WNGS01129707.1, read on the forward strand.
GCTATCCCATTTGGCCTGTTTACCGTCGTTTGGACAAGTTGGTCGGGTGTGTGAATTGGCGAGTGTGTCCCACCGACCAGCTCCTTCCACAAATTTGGGATCACGAATCCCAATGGAGTTCCTTAGGTATTCTGGTAGTATTTCCTTCACTAATTCACTTGTAGCACTGGTCGAGGATAAGAATGCCGGCAATGATAACTGTGTCGCCTTGCGAATACCTATACCCCCAAGTCTAACTGAGAGCGTTGCTTGGTCCCACTGGTCATCTTGCAGGGAGAGGTTTAACACTTTCATAGTTATTGTCTTTAGGAGTGAATCGTATTCCGTTAATTTTGGGCTGTCAAAAGAAGGAGCACACCTGAGGAAATAGGTAAACTGGGCAAGGCCAGGCACCTTGTAAGAAGGTACAACGCATCATGAGCATCCAAAGCCCCTATTCGCGCCTCCATCCTCCTCAGGTCTTTAAGCTTTTCTTCGAGGACTACCTCAACGGCGTTCGAGCCCAGAGGTGCCCCTAGCAGCACACTGTCGGTGGGAGCGATCACTTGGGCTCCTGGCAATAAGATTTGTACTGCATTTATGATTGGTTGGTTGGACAATGATTTCACACTTTGATGGATTTAGTGTAAGGCCTAACTCCTCTCCCCTAGATTTCACTAGCTGAAGATCTCCTAGCAGGGATTCCTGTGTCCCTGCCAGGGTGCCATCGTCCAGGAACCAGATGTTGAATTCGCTGGACAACCTACTTGTGACCTCCTTAGCTGCCATGCAGAAAAGAAAAGGTTCAAGTGGGTCTCCCTGCTGGACACCTTCTGCGGGAACAACTTCATGTTCCCCAAACAACAGTGTCGATTCCCTACTGTAGCCTGCTGAAACGAAAGGAAGTAGACAAGGAAAGCTGGTTCGAACTGCTTCCAGTACCACATCCCTTTTTACCTGTTTGAAAGCATTTTTAAAGTCTAATTTAATTAATTTAATAAAGTCTAATTTAACTAATTTATATATATATATATATATATATAATATATATATATATATATATATATATATGTATAATATATATATATATATATATATATATATATATATATATATATATATATATATATATATATATATATATATATATATATTTTATTAAGACGCGACACTTGAGCGCGTTTCATAAAACTTATTACATTTTCAAAGACTTTACTTTACACACACACACAACTATAACTAATAGAGCTTAAACATCTTCGATTTATATACCTGCATTTAGGTGAGGTGACATGTTACAATAGTATTGAATGAGGTGAAAACAAATTTTCAACACAAGCCAGAACGGGTATAGAACGGGGGTATAGAACGGGGGTATAGAACGGGGTATAGAACGGGGTATAAGCTAAAGGGAAGGATGGAAGAAACTGCAGAGGGCCTATTGGCCCATATATCTTGATGCTTCTATATTGGAGCAGAGTCTTGAAGTGGGTAGAATATAGTTGTGCATTAATTGGCTGTTGATTGGTGTTGACTTCTTGATGTGTAGTGCCTCACAGATGTCAAGCCGCCTGCTGTCGCTGTATCTATCGATGATTTCTGTGTTGTTTGCTAAGATTTCTCTGGTGACGGTTTGGTTGTAGGAAGAGATTATATGTTCCTTAATGGAGCCCTGTTCCTTATGCATCGTTAAACGCCTGGAAAGAGATGTTGTTGTCTTGCTTATATACTGAGGTTTTTGAGGCTTACAATCCCCAAGAGGGCATTTGAAGGCATAGACGACGTTGTTCTCTTTTAGAGCGTTCTGCTCTGTGTCTGAAGAGTTTCTTATGAGTAAGCTGGCCGTTTTCTTGGTTTGATAGTAAATCGTCAGTTGTATCTTCTGATTTTTGTCTGTAGGGATAACATTTCTATTAACAATATCTTTTAGGACCCTTTCCTCCGTTTTATGAGCTGTGGAAAAGAAGTTCCTGTAAAATAGTCTAATAGGGGGTATAGGTGTTGTATTAGTTGTCTCTTCAGAGGTTGCCTGGCGTTTCACTTTCCTTCTTATGATGTCTTCAACGAAACCATTGGAGAAGCCGTTGTTGACTAGGACCTGCCTTACCCTACAGAGTTCTTCGTCGACTTGCTTCCATTCTGAGCTGTGGCTGAGAGCACGGTCGACATAAGCGTTAACAACACTCCTCTTGTACCTGTCTGAGCAGTCACTGTTGGCATTTAGGTACATTCCTATGTTTGTTTCCTTAGTGTAGACTGCAGTGTGGAAACCTCCGCTCCTTTCCATGACTGTTACATCTAGAAAGGGCAGCTTTCCATCCATCTCCATCTCGTAAGTGAAACGCAACACAGAATTCTGCTCAAATGCCTCCTTCAGCTCCTGCAGATGTCTGACATCAGGTACCTATGTAAAAATATCGTCAACATACCTGCAGTATATGGCCGGTTTCAAGTTCATGTCGACCAAGACTTTTTTCTCGATGGTAACCATGTAGAAGTTCCAAACAGGACACCTAGGGGAGAACCCATGGCGACCCCATCTACTTGCTTATTCATGTGCCCATCCGGGCTCAAGAAGGGTGCCTCTTTAGTACAAGCTTGGAGTAGTTTCCTCAGAATATTTTCTGGTATGTCAAGAGGAGTGCAGGCCGGATCACTATACACTCTGTCCGCTATCATCCCGATTGTTTCATCCACAGGTACGTTGGTAAGCAGTGATTCTACGTCCAACGAGGCTCTTATCCCTGTGGCACGTGTTCCCCGCAGTAAGTCAACAAATTCCTTTGGAGACTTTGGAGACTATATATATATATATATATATATATATATATATATATATATATATATATATATATATATATATATATATATATATATATATATATATATGAACAAATCCACAAGGGCCGTGTTGAGGATTCGAACCTGCATCCGAAAGCATCCCAGATGCTGCCTGGGATGTACTACAACCAGTACCCGGTTGCAGTACACAGTTGCTGTGGCTCAGCAACGCACATTTCTCCTGGTCGAAAGTCGAAACGTTCAACATTTCTTTCCCTTCATAGCCTTCACCAATTTGTAACATTTATTATATTTTAAGCTTTTAAAGATATCTATATTACCCTATACTGTAGCAAACTTCCTAAAATACTCCACTAATTATATATTAATATTATTAACAATACTTTCCATTATATCTGTTGAAGGTTAAAAGTAATATTGAGCTCCAGCTCTTGGGCCCTGCCTTTTTAAATTATTATTTTGTGATAAGTATAAATGCACGAGACTTCTCTAAGTCTCCCAAAATACAATTACTATCTAACGCTCTCAAAAATAAAACCTTTTCCAGAAACGTGAGACCTTGCAGCACGTCCAAGGATGCTTCATAACCCACAAATCTGAGTTAAGGGCAAACCTCACGGTCTGAGATGCTTGGCATTTGTCCTAAGGACCTTATGATGATAGAGAACTTGCGTAATGAAGATGTACACCTAATGGAATTGTATTTGTAATGTGGAGTTATGCTGTACCGTGTGTGTGTGTGTACTTACCTATTAGTACTCACCTATTTGAGCCTGCATTATCGTACTCTAGCTCTTGTAACCCGCTTTTCTAGCCACTGATTATCTAATGCAATGACACCTAACCTATTTCCCTATCATACCGAATTTTAAAGTTATTCACTATGATGTAGGGATGCGATCCCATCACCAGGTATTGTTGTTCATCATGATGTACTGATGGGATCTCATCACCAGATCGTATTGTTCAGTATAGAGTAGGAATGGGATCCCATCACCAGGTGTTGTTGTTCACCATGATGAATTGATAGGATCCCATCACCAGGTCGTATTCTTCAGTATGCTGTAGGGATGGCCTCCCATCACCAGGTGGTGATGTTCCCAGCTCTCACGAGGGAAGACACCAAGACTGGTTAGTGAGTACATTTTAGCTTTTGGAAGATAAGGATGCGTTATTTTAAAGTTGTAGCTTCGCTGACAGAGTTGACTTATTTAGGCGACATTTACAGACATATAACTGAATTGAATAAATATATGCCCGGCTGAGTTTAAAACCCCGAAGGACATCCAGGATAAACATTCTTTATCTTTGAAATGTATAATGGCAAGGAGAAAATCAGCAACCTTCCCAATACCGAGATCTCTGCTGAAAAATTAGTATAAAATACCACTCCGACTTTAAAGCTGTTTTCAAAGTCAACGCAAAAGTTCATCTGAAGAAGTTCGAGATTGGAATGGTTTGATATCTGGCAGGAAAACTTCTACCTCCAGTAGCATATTTCAGCATCTATGAGACCCTCAAGAAAAACTTCTTGATCTGCATGAAATTGGAGTCCAGAATTTTTTTTAAAGCCTTCTCGTGTCAGAACTTTCCCTCCCAGCTCATGAATAAGAACAAGTCAACACAGACAATAAGAAGATCTTTTACCATTTTCCAACAACGTACCTCCGCCAGCAGCGGTTCTCAACGTTGCTTACATCGGTTTCGTTCAGCTGTTGTGAAAGTGTTGTACATATTTGGTTAACAGTCTCGGGATACGTAACGTTCGGCTAATTACACACGTATGAGGTACAAGGAAAATTTATAGAAGCTGAAATATCTTTTATGGTTTATTGTATAAAACAAACTCTTAACATTTATGTAAGTAGCTTTTCCACTTTTCAAAAATTACTGTCAAAAGGGTTATTTAACCGTTTCTGGCTCCACTAGCCAGGCTGGTAGTGAACCACACACAGGGTTCACCCCAGACCTGACCGGTCCACAGCCTGGATCTAACTGGTCCAATCACTGGACCCTAACTGATCCGTCCCTATGACTCAACCCGGTACACCCCTCGATCCTAACAGGTTCTCATAACTTGGTACTGACATCCTAAATTCCTCCACGTCCTTCATACGGGCTAGTCTTTTATTTCTCCTTATTTTCTAATACCAAGTTCGACTCTATACAGGCGATGGAAATCGTTATCCTCAGCTCTAGGAAGTCCGTCTCCCGCGATCCTTCAGCGAAGTGTTGTACGTATTTTTATATTTGAAAAGATTCCGGACTTAACTAGTAACTCTCGGTCCTTGTGTCTCTCCATCTGACTAACCAACTCGACCATGGCTGAGCGTCCATCAAGCCTCACACGATACTCTATGTCTTACCAACTTCAGATTGCTTCAGGCCAACGTTTACGTGATAAATCTCATGTGCGTGACACTCCCCTTGAGTGTCGTAGATGTTACGTCCTTGAGTGTCATTGATGTCACGGCCGCGCCTTTGTTTGACCTGAAACCCCTGGTGAACCTGGCGTGTAAGTGTGCTCTCTCACACACACACGCAAGACTTAGCCTCAAGACTTAGCCCCCCTTGAGATTATCATTGCTGTCCCGACGACCAGCTTGTATCCTGCTGTACTCTGGTTATTTATTCTCTCATTGGCCTGGAGAACTTCAAAGATTAAACATATCAAAGGTAAACATATATTAGTTATTTTATGACGCGGCTCTATTATCTTTCCCTCCACAAAAGTAACATCTGGTGATAACTCATATTTTTTGAAGGAAGGCATATTTCTATGAAAAAATACACAATTTTATTCAGTACAAAAAGTTATGAAAAACGTATGTTTAATTCCTTCAGTGAACCCCGTTCCATTTAATATCTTTGTCCAGATCCCTTCCAAGTGCTATATATTTGGAATGTCTTGGCACTTTATCATGATAATTCCTTCCAGTGAAGTTGTTGAAATGAACACCAATAAATAAAAAATAGGCCATTCATAGTACATACACCGACCTCTGAATCTCCTGTGTGATAATTTTTTTTATTAGTCATAACTAATCAGAAGCTCCTGTACGTTATTAGGAAAAAAGAGCTGCCCCGTCAGGTGTAGTGATGAACAGTTTTCGGGAACCATAAACTGAATAACGTCGGAAAATATCTAGATTTAGTAATCAAATTGGAAGACAAATCTCAAGTTCATCTGGTAGTCAATTTATAAATAGTCGAACACTACTTATTAGTGTGTTCCGACCATTGAGTCCACAAGTATCATTAGAAGACATTGTTGATCGGAACATTAAGGAGACGGAAAAAAATACGAAGATTCTTTTTTAAAGTGTGAAAAGTATCTTTGGAGAGATAACTTTGAGACAGACATTCACAGATAAATATACTGTTGAGCAGTGCTGTATTTGGGGTCTCGGCGTATAATGTTATTACAAGTCCTACGATGATGTTTTTATACAGTTTTCCACACCATTATAGATCTTATAATTTACAAACTTTAAGTATTAGGGGCAAAAATAAGAGCAGGCTACTAACAAATTTTATCTCAGATAGTTTTCTCTTTCTTAATCAGTCTGATCATTTGGTGACAATGTACACTCATCCTTCGTCTGATTTCGGGCAGCCAGTCATCTTTCAGACACGCAGTCACTTCTTGGCCAGCCAGTCGCCTATTGGACAGCCAGTCACTATTTAAGCAGCCAGCCACCTGTGGGACAGCCACTCACTTCGCAGACATCTTTCATCTCTTCATCTGTTGTCATTAACCACAAAATCTGTTTCGGCTTTCTTTGATCCTATTTGTTTTGACAGGGATATTCTCCTCTACTGCGTAAACTATAACTAACATAGAACATGAAAACGTTAATTAAAACAGTTCTAGGCCAAAATGCTCTGAACATTCACGAATGTTATAATAATAGTTGATGAATGATAACTATTAAGTTCAACGTTCAGTAAACTTTTAAATACGTTCTGGTCAGCAGTAGTGGCTGTATTTCATTATAAAGGGAGCTTAGAAGAGTTCTGTCATTACCGGCGACAGCAACTTTCGAGAGAAGTTAAAGATAGGAGTACAAGAAGGGTGATTAGACAGGTTTTCACAGTTTAGTACTAAATTGTGCCGGCGGTGAGCCAACACATCCTTTACCTGCTCTGTGACCAGTCCGCTTAACCACCCTGCACAGGGGGGAGGGGGACTACAAGAGCAACCTTTCCAGTGGCTGAATTGCGTAACCCGCACTTGAATGTAAGATATTTATGTAGAGATAACGCTTAGCCAGTTGTACTATTTATCTCTTGGATGGTATGGGATATGAACTATTTACTTGGATATGAAGACATTGAAGGTGAGCGTTGCATTGAATCTTGGACAGTTTGCAGAGTAATTTTTTTGTTTGTGGGGCATCATGTAGCCTCCCAGCAGCCACTACACCGTGAGGCACTAGCCGGTGGATAGAGTCATGCTCGAACACAAACTGTTGGGAAAGGTACAAACAACTGTTGCCATTCAAAGACAAAAATCATTCCCGGAACAACGTGCATTCTTTTTATATATATTACTCGATATGTTGTTCATCAAAGGCTGTTAGGCAGATAGATTTATTGGTTGAAACATACTTAGGTACGAGCTCGTGTGTATCTAGTTACATAAGTTACGAAGTGTGTGTCAAGGGCTATCTATGTGATTATACCATTCCCGTCTCACAGGTTGGTAGAATAACATAACATAAGCCAATTTGCCTTGAAATGTAAACTATATTGATTGGTTTTGTTTTATGATTATTTTGCCCTGCACTAGCATGCTGCTCCATAATGATTAGCAACAGCCTTATAATGGACTGTCCCATCCTCCTAATGATCTGCAGCAGCCTCATAATTGCTAGTAGCAACCTTAATATATGATGTAGAAATGCTATAACGAACTGGACAACGTTTTATAATGGCCGGAATCTTCGTCATGATGGTATGTAGGAGCGCCATAATGACCTAAAAAATTCTTTCAAACGTTCCTGTGGCTCATTTGGGTATTCAGTTTCCCCCTGTGTCCCCTTGTTCGCGTATCACATGTGTTAAATAATGACTTTACCCTGACTATTCTCCTGAGAATTTTGAATGTTGTGATCATGTATCCCCCTTAACTCTTTTGTCCTACAGCGACGTGAGATGCAATTCCCGCATCCTTTCCTCGTAAATCATGCCGCTTAGTTCTAGAAATAGTCTACTGGCATTTCTTTGAACCTTCTCCAGCTTCGTCTTGTCCTAGAAAAGGTATGGACTCCATGCTTGAGCCGCATACGCTAGGATTGGTCTGACATATGTGGTATTCAAGGCTCTGAATTATTTCTGACCCATCTTTCTAAAGGCGGTTCTGATGTTAGTCAGCGGCGCATATGCCGCTGATGACATCCTTTTGCTTTTGCTGTGGACTTCAAACTCATCAAATGGGTATCGCAGAAGTAATAGTTGTAGTAGTAGTAGTAATACCAACAGCTCTAGTAGTGATAACTCTGCAGTGGTAGTAACGCTAGTACCAGTGGTTGTGACTAGTTACACAAGTATTGCTAGTGTCAGTGATGGTGACTAGCAGTGGTAGTAATGCTAGTGTCAGTGATGGTGACTAGCAGTGGTAGTAATGTTAGTGTCAGTGATGGTGACTAGCAGTGGAAGTAATGCTAGTGTCAGTGATGGTGACTAGCAGTGGTAGTAATGTTAGTGTCAGTGATGGTGACTAGCAGTGGTAGTAATTTTAGTGTCAGTGATGGTGACTAGCAGTGGTAGTAATGTTAGTGTCAGTGATGGTGACTAGCAGTGGTAGTAATGCTAGTGTCAGTGATGGTGACTAGCAGTGGTAGTAATGTTAGTGTCAGTGATGGTGACTAGCAGTGGTAGTAATGTTAGTGTCAGTGATGGTGACTAGCAGTGGTAGTAATGTTAGTGTCAGTGATGGTGACTAGCAGTGGTAGTAATGCTAGTGTCAGTGATGGTGACTAGCAGTGGTAGTAATGCTAGCAGTTGTAGTGGTGGCTAGGCTGTGGTTGTGAAACTGTGATATGTAGCAAATTTCCCTTATTTTCGCTACAATATCTGAAACCTTGCGTCACTATTCATTAAAAATTGTTTGTGTTGCTCATCTACAGTGAAAAATTTTAATCAGAGAAAATACATTTATTTTTAAACCAGAGCTCTTTCCCTCTTTCGTTCTATTTATCCTTTTCATTTCTCTCACAACACAAAAGGTCTCTCACTTTTCAAAGGAAGTCCCTTAACTCCCCCGTTGCAACAATTTAACTGACAAACATTCACTTGCAATTAGTGTGTAACCAATATCTGAATCAATCTTGCCACTGGTTTATCAAACACAAGCCGCTCAGGCGAGACTGATCTCTAAGGGTATTTTGACCCATGTTTCAATATCCATTTATGCCTTTCAATATAACTGTAAAATATTTTGGTCTGTATATGATCTGTGTATCATTTTCCCAGCAGGTCACTGGAATTCGTAGCATTTGTGATGGAACTCCTGAGGCGTTGATTGACGGCCGCACATGTGGTCACGCTGGTAAATATATTGCTAGACTATGTTTTGTTGTTTAGTCCTCATAACAGCTGCGGAAGGCGTCCCCTCTCGCTCTCAACTAGTAAAGCTGAAGTATTGTCATCGGGTCAGTACTCAGCGCTGTAATTTGAAGGTGAATAAACTTTTAAAGCAAATACATAATATCAGTTTTGAAAAAAATATTTTTTGTTATGAAAAATGTACTTTTGAAAACAACTAACGTTTAGATTTACCAAAACAGTGTATATTAAAAATAATCGAAAAACAAATGAAGCAATTTCACAATTGTCATTGCTTTCACTACTTTGTTGACCAGACCACACACTAGAAGGTGAAAGAACGACGACGTTTCGGTCCGTCCTGGACCATTTTCAAGTCGATTGTCAATCGATTCGATTATCAATCAACTTGAGAATGGTCCAGGACGGACCGAAACGTCTTTGTCCCTTCACCTTCTAGTGTGTGGTCTGGTCAGCATACTTTAGCCACGTTATTGTGACTTATCGCCTTTCACTACTTTTCTTGTTAGTTTGTTAGTTTCTTATCCGTTGTGCTTAGAGGGAGGTTCTTCTGATTATGATGAAAATTAATCTCTCTTGAATAGTTAAATTTGTTCAGCAGCAGATTATATTTGGAAGAAAATCGGGATGAAGGGTATTCATTTTCCTGTTGGGTGCCTTATATATTGCCAAGTGATGCCTCTCCAAGTGCTTAAAAGCGTTTTTAGGTCACTTTAGACCCAAAATGAATCAATGTATTAATAGGAGTTATAGTTTTATATATTTTTAGGATCCTTCACTTTAAAAGTTTGAGTTTTACGTTAGAAAACACTTCATAAGATACTAGAGATTTTTTAAATTTTTTAAGTGAATAAATTTTGCAATAAGTAGAGAATCAACCGTCACGAAATTAAAAGTTGATAATTTGTAATTAATTATTTTTGACCAAATTTGAGTGGTAACGAGTAACGCTGATAAAAGTTTCTGCTTCGTAAAGAAAATATATAAAACGTTTAAAAAATATTGTTTAACAAAATTACATTTTCAGAAATCAAATTTAACCCAACTTTAAATCTATTAAACTTTGATATCGTAATTGCATCTAATCTTGATTCTTTACAAAACGAATTGTCAACACATGTCTAGTTGTAAACAAAACTTCTTATGTCCTTCTCAGTTATGTACCAAATTTACGTAGTTATAATGTCCTGTAACTGCGTCATAATGACCAGTAGCTGTGAAATATTGACTTAAAGCAGTGCCACAATGCTATATTGTGGTGCCATAATGACTTGTAAGTACAATAATGACTTACAGCAGAACCATAATGCCATGTTGTAGTGCCATAATGTCTTTATGTGCGTCATAATGACTAACATCAGTGCCTTAATGACCTGTAGACATTCCGTAATGACATACGGCAGTTGCCGTAATGACGAGTAGCAGTACCACAATGACTTATAACACTGTCATAACGCAATATTGTGGTGCCATAATGACAAGTAACAGTGCCATAATGAGTTACATCAGTGCAATATTGCAGTGCCAGAATGACCTGTAGCATTGCCA
>WNGS01129707.1:46721-64128 GCA_020271785.1 Procambarus virginalis
CCTGACAGTGGGGCATACATTCCCCTGACAGTGGAGCATACATTCACAATTCTACGATCCAAGAACGGTCGTGGGTATCGCTATTAACGCCCCTTCAGGAAGGAGAGGTATAGCCTCACCATCACAGAGAATGAATGTTGTGGATGTTTTGGGAGATAATGTGTGTTGGTGTATGAAGATGAACGTCACTGATGTTTGGGAGTAAGATGATTGTTGGTTGTTTGTCAAATGATTAGGGTTGATGTTTAGAAATGATACGAATGTTGTTGATGTTTAAATGAGTCGTGAAGAGACAGTGAGGTGACAAAGGTATTTGAAGTACTCATTTATTATATAAAACACTTTCTCTCCTACCCTTAATGTGGCTTTACTTTTCGCTCCTGTTGCTACTGTTGCTGCTGATGCTGCATCTGTTGATATTTCTCATACCTGCTGCTGCTACCAACATTTGTTCCATGCGAATCGTCTTACTGTTTTATTACACTGTGTTGTCGCAATCAACCCTGGTGTTGTTGCTCCTGCAAATGCATTTTTTTTACTGCTGTATTTTATTTCTCCAGACCATTCTACATTTTATTCTCAGCTTTTTATTTTCTCAGGTGCTGCTTTTCTTAGGTTCTCTTTATCTTCACCCTTTTCCGTGGAGAACAGAAAAAAAAAGAACGAAGAAAACGTTTCATTATCTAAATGTCAAAACAGATATTTAGACAGTAATATAGGTAAATAACCTGCCACACAAAACAAGCAATTATGCAAACAGGAAACTGTCCAGGCAAACACACATTGAAAGTAGCTGCAGAACTAAACATAGATATAACTAAGTATCTATATTGGACGGAGGGACAAAATAAAACAGAAATGGAACGAATTAATGGCCAGGTAAGCACCAGGCCAAAAAACATCACAGTAAAGGCTTTCCCCCCTACTTAGTTTCAGGAAACATGCACAAGCAGTTCCGAAGAATTCTTTAGTCAAAGGCCCGGAATTTCATCGGAGTGTCTGAAGGCAATACCAGTCGGCCGAGTGGCGTTTTGGCACTTTGTCCCCTCGAGCGTGTGTTGCCGGTCTGAAGCAAAATAGAGGAATTTCGGAATTGAACTTGAAACCGTGGAAGTCCAACGTATATTCCAGGAATACTTTAAAAGGGTATATCCCACTATGTTCCACAGGGATACTTGTAAAGGGGTATTCATTCCACTATGTTCCAGGATACTTTAATAGGGTATTATCCACTATGTTCCAGGGATACTTTAACAGGGTATTATCCACTATGTTCCAGGGATACTTTAACAGGGTATTATCCACTATGTTCCAGGGATACTTTAAAAGAGTATTATCCACTATGTTCCAGGGATACTTTAACGAGGTAGTATCCAACTATGTTCCAGGGATACTTTAACAGGGTATTATCCACTATGTTCCAGGGATACTTTAACAGGGTATTATCCACTATATTCCAGGGATACCTTAACAGGGGGTATTATCCACTATATTCCAGGGATACCTTAACAGGGTATAATCCAGTATCATCCACAATTAATTTGACAAAGGGTATTCAGTAACATTCAGAGTCACTTTGGACAGGTGTTACTCCTGTATCATCATATTTACAAAGAAACGAAGCATACAGTAACATCCTGAATCACTTTGACATGGCATAATGTTAACATGTAAGTTCAAGAACGACATCCCTTTAGATTTTCTGAGAGGATATAAACTTTTTTAATGCTTCCTGATGAGTTGCACAAAATCGAAGTTAAAAATAGACACGTTCCGATTCGAGTATTCTCCTAAACATAATTTTTTAATAAGATTCAATAATCACGTCCGTGTGCAAAATTCACTTATATTTGCTAGAATATTTCGTGTTAAAAATGAAAAGCGAATATGAATATTCAACCAATCATTTGTTCATATGTAAATATGTGGACCACCGGACATATATGACGTAATTGACAATTAGATAGTAGGAATTTGTACTATTCACAGTACTGGAATCCGGGAAAAATCAAGCTACAAACCACGCCTGTACTAGGCTTAGTTCAGTCTATGTCCTATATTAAGCCTCAGATAGAATGTATTAACCCTAGAATGTTTAGGGTGGGATAGATTATATTAGCTCAATAAACACAAAACCATTTTGTTCAAATTCAATAGTATCAAATTCTACTATCTATTGATCTAGTACGGTCCAGTACTCACCTACTTGTGCTTGCGGGGGTTGAGCTCTGGCTTCTTTGGTCCGGCCCCTCAACTGTCAATCAACTGATGTACAGATTCCTTGAGCCTACTAGGCTCTCATCATATCTACAGTTGCTGAAAACTGTGCTGTGGCGTAAGCCTCCACCACATCACTGCCCTAAAGGGACATGTACGATAATGAACATCGTTACTGTAAGTACTATTTAAACAGGAAGGACGGAAGGGTTGAATAAATTGTATTCCCATATTTCAACATATTTCAAGGTACCTTTCCCAGTCCCTACAATTTTGTATTCCAGTAACACAAAAACATCTGAAACCATACAAATTTCGCGCCAGTCAGACTGCAATCGAGGCATATAAGCGTGTCATATATAAAAAATAATAGTATATAAACAAGACTTGGCACGCAAATTCGTTTGAAGTCGAATATAAAGAAGGAACAAAATATGTATATTGTGCAGTCAGGAGGAAGTAAATCCATATTGAAATCATCGTGAGAATGATATCGTCGAGTATCTTTGAAGTCTTTGAAGACGAAGCGCCATCAAAGCCATAATTTTCCTATGTGGGGGGACTCGAGGAAAGCAGCCCTTGAAACCATCCTCTCTCCCCTCCCTGTCTCCACCACCCCCCTACTCTTCAACCTTTCCCCACTCCCTTCTGGAAATCCCTAGAACACTTCCCCACATACCTTCAGCCCCTTTACCCCAACCTCTGGATATCTATCAAACAGTCCCCTAACCTCCTTCAACCTCTCTCTCTAACTCGAAAAAGAATATCTGAATACCACCCTCGACCCTCAACCAGTGCTAGCTCCCGCCAACACTGCCTTTTACACAATTCTCAGTCCCATCGCCCACAATCTGCGTTCTCTTCCCCAAAGGCACGCAATAGCAGTCCTGTTTTTTTCTCTTTTTCCCAGATACAGGGAGATGCAGTTTACATCCACGGGAACAGCAAACACCGGTGGGGGGGGGGGTGAGGACAGTAGACACCGAGGGGAACAGTAGAATAGTAGACACCAGCATCGAGGTAGAGTGAAAGAATAAGGCAAGCAGTTTGGTTTGAGACTACACGCAGCATCACCTCCCATCCCCCCCTGGTTAACACCTACATTGACTTCAATGTTGCACAACCGTAAATAGACCACCACAACAATTTTGACCCCCTATTACTACCAGACACTTGGCGCCTGGGCTAAAAGTGCAATTAGTTTGGAAGGGATTGGTTTTAAGCTAATACGCGGACGAGAGACCCTAGGAGCCGCCAGCATTCCTTTTCCCGGTTTCCTCAGCAGGGAGACTATGGATGGAGAAACGCATTCTGTTCAGGGTTCTTAATTTCTTCCCTCTCTTCCTGTCCCCAGATGCTCCTGGCTCTTTGTCCTCCCCATCATCCTCTATTCCACTCTCCATCCCCTAGTACCCACCATCCCAAACTCCCCCCCGTCCCCTCGTCCTTCCCTCACCATTACCACCTCCCGTGGTGGCCCCTCGTCCTCCCCCACCATCCTCTCACCTTTCCCGTCACCTCATCATCCCCACCATCCCCACTCCCTCGTCAGATGCCTTACCAAATAGTTTGATGTTCCCAATTTTCTAATGGGAACATCAAATAATTTGATGTTCCCGTCACTGAAATATAGGAAAAGCAGTAAAAGATGTAAAAGCTGTTAAAATTCACACAAAATAATGAAAATCAAACTGAAAATAAATCAAAATATAGGAAAATCATTGATCAATGCAATCAGAACAGTGAATGGAATTGTAACATATTTATTATAGGGTGTGTTGCTCTTACCTCCAACAAATGGTGTTGTTTTTCAAGAACAGCATAGTTTTACCTGTTCACAGGTGTCCGCATCTAGACATATTACTTATGAAATGAAACGGTCATGGTAACCAACACGTGCTCAATTCCAACACAATGTGACACAAATAATTCATAAAAAACTAAAATCAATCGAAATCTGATGAATATAAAATTTATCAATGTCAATCCCCCCGGAAACATAGAACTGGAACTCGTGACCTAATTAGTATAGCATGCATGTTGACATTATGTGCAACACATGGCGCCTTTTTTCAAAAAGGCATGTTTATACCTGTCACATGGGTGGCCACTCTATTACTGTAGTGTCATGTTCACAGAAATGGTACCATCCGTTTTCTATGTGCGGCGGCTGGACGCCAGAGAGAGAAGGTAAACAAAGCCACAGGACGCCTGCCAAGCTTGGGAGCTATCATGTAATCGTTTAAGTATTAAAGTCAGTAACCAGGAATGACTTTACATCAACCTTACTACCAAGACTATCTCAGCTATACACAGACACCACACTGGCGACGAGGATGAACTGGGAACGCAGGTATTTTGTTCAACAAAACACAAGGAAGGAGCATGCTGTCTCGCCCGGAGGAGGAAGCTGTCTGTGAGCACCATACCCGATGCTGTATGCAACCCATGCTGTTGCTGACTGTTGCTGTGCCGTTGCTGTGTGCTGGCCGTTGCTGTGTGCTGGCCAATGCTGTGTGCTACCCAAGCTGTGCTGAGTGTTGCTGTGAGAGGAATCTGCCGACGCTGTGTACGAAACGACGCTTTGATGCAGTGTACAAAACCCGATGTTTTGGTTACGAAACGACGCTCCGTGCTACAAAATTCTTCACGCTGTGAACCAACTGCTGCCACTGCCAACTGCTGCCAACTGCTGCCAACTGCTGCTACCAACTGCTGCCAACTGCTGTACCAACTGCTGACAACTGCTGTACCAACTGCTAACAACTGCTGTGTTGCTGTGAGTAGGAACAACACATGTACACAAGGGCTAGGTAAGAAGTCAGTTGCTGCTGTGTTGTGCACTGTTGTGAACTTTTGCATTAAAATGCTTGTGTGCTTTGCAAAATTAAAGTAATTACAGTGAATTCTTAAATAACATATACAGTGCAGTAAGTGTTATATATTCTGAGGAACATTTTAAGTGATAAGTTTAAATTTATTCAGTAAAAATGGCAAATATACCTCAGTTTCCTGCATTTGATCCTGACTGTGACCAGACAAACCTGTCACAGAGGTGGGTCAAATGGCTTAAAAGGTTTGAAAATTTGTTGATAGTTTCTGACATCAAAAGTGCTGAAAGAAAGCGTGCCTTTCTGCTTCATTATGCAGGTGATAGAGTTTGTGACATCTTTGATACACTGAAAGATACTGGTGGTGCCAAAGATTATGACACTGCCAAGGCCAAATTAACTGAGCATTTCAAACCAAGGCAAAATACTGCTATGGAAATTATGCATTTCAGGAGAGCAAAACAACTCTCTAATGAAACTGTTGATCAATACCATACACGTCTGCAGGGTTTAGCAACCCATTGTGAGTTTGCTGATGTTGACAAAGAAATCAAACAGCAAATAATTGAAACATGCACATCTACACGTCTTCGTCGAAGAGCTCTAGAACTTGTTGATGATGAAAGTTCTCTTACCAAGATACTGGATATGGCTCGTCGAATGGAAGATGCTGCACGTGATGCTCGTGCCATGGAGTGCAGTGCCAACAACGGTTCTGCCACTGTTACTAACAGTCATGAAGTATGTAAGGTTCAGGGAGTACACCATGATCATAGAAGATATCATGCCAAACCTAACATTAAATTGAGCCGAGAACCACATCACAACTGGAGTCATGGAACAAGACTCAAGCAGTCACAACGACTCACATCAGAGGTTGTCAATAATAAATGTTACAATTGTGGAGGAGACTACCCACACCAAGATAATGTTTGTCCTGCACAAGGTAAGAAGTGCTATGAGTGTAGAAAACTAGGTCATTTTGGTGCTATGTGTCGTTCCGCACTAAAGAAACCACAATCAATAAATAAAAGCAATGTACGAGGATCAAGTCATAGGAGTCGAGGTGGCAAACACAATATTGCACCTCAAATCAAGAATGTTAATAATATACAAGACAACATTTCATTACAACCAGTCTCAGATGACAGTGAATGTGATTATATTTATGGAGTACAATCAATCACAAAATGGAATGATCTTCCAAACAACCCAGAGACTATAGTATACATTGCTGGCATTTGTCTCAAAATTCTCATTGACACTGGATCAAACATTGACACCATTGCTGAGTGCCACTATGAAAAATTTAAAAAACAGTTCCCAAAGCTTGAAAACTATAATGGCAAAGCCACTGCCTATGCTTCAAAGGTAGCCTTACCAGTGATTGGAACTTTCACTGCAGAGATTAAGTCAAAGAATGCAATGCTCATTACTACATTCCATGTTGTTAGGAATGCAAAGGAGTCTTTACTCAGTTACAAGACTTCAACCAAATTGGGGCTACTTCAGCTTTCTAATGCTGTAGCAGTGGAATCTGCAAACAATGTTGATGCTATTGTTGCTGAATTTTCTGATCGGTTTAAATCCATAGGTTGTTATACTGATAGCAAGGTACATCTGCATATCAACCCAGATGTAATTCCAGTTGCCCAACCACATCGCCGACAACCATTCCATACTCGCAAGAAAGTCGATGCCGAACTGGATAGGCTGATAGAACTAGATATCATTGAACCGGTAACAGGCCCAACACCATGGGTAAGCCCAATTGTCACTCCACCAAAGCCGAAGAATCCAGATGAGATACGCATTTGTGTAGACATGCGTGTTCCCAACAAGGCAATAATGCGTGAACGCCATCCTACACCCACTGTAGATGATATGATTTACCGCTTGAATGGTGCAACTGTATTCAGCAAGTTAGATTTAAACAAGGGCTATCATCAGCTTGAACTTGATGATGAGAGTCGATTCATCACAACGTTTACGACACATCGAGGTCTGTATAGGTACAAGCGCCTGAGTTTTGGTATTAACAGTGCTGCTGAAGTATTCCAGCACATCATCAGCCAGGTATTGCAAGATATACCTAATGCTGACAACATGTCTGATGACATCATTGTTTATGGCCGTACCCAAGCTGAACACGACAAAGCTCTTCGTGCAACATTGCAACGCTTACGAGAAAAGAATTTGACGCTAAGCCGAGCAAAGTGTGAGTTCAATCAACATAAAATTGAATTCTTTGGACATGTACTTAGTGACAAAGGTCTGTCTCCAGATCCTAAGAAAGTTGCAGATATCAAGAATGCTGCACCTCCTTCAACATCCACTGAAGTACATAGTTTTCTGGGAATGGCAAACTACTGTTCTCGCTTCATTCCAGATTTTGCTACCATTACGAAGCCTCTACGTGAGCTCCTGAAGAAAAATGCATCATGGTACTGGAGCGATGTCGAGCAAAATGCATTTGATGCTGTGAAAGATGCACTAGTAGAAAATGCGACTGCTGCATACTTTGATCCATCAATGGACACTGAGTTAACGGTGGATGCTAGTCCTGTTGGTTTAGGTGCTGTGTTAGCCCAACACAAACCTGGTCAACCAGATTCAAGAGTAGTAATTGCCTACGCCAGCCGTTCTCTCACAGATGTTGAGCAACGATACAGTCAGACAGAGAAGGAAGCTCTTGCTCTTGTATGGGGCTGTGAACACTTCAATGTGTATCTGCTTGGTGCACCCTTTACCACGATAGTCACTGACCACAAACCGTTGGAGACCATCTTCAATAATCCAAAGTCCAAACCACCAGCTCGCATTGAGAGATGGGCTCTTCGTCTGCAACCATACAACTTTACGGTGAAATACAAGCCAGGTGCAGGCAATCCCGCTGATTACATCAGTCGACATCCTGCCAACAGTTTCACCATCACCAAGCATCAGCAAGTTGCCGAGGAATATGTACACTCTGTAACCTGTGATGCAGTCCCTAAGGCTCTCACTCTTGATGAAATCCGTACTGCAACCCTAGAGGACCCAACTCTGCAAGCAACAGTGGATGCATTGACTAAGAAAAAGTTTCCACGCATCCCACCCTCAGGAGTTGACCAAGATGCATTCAAAGCACTTGAACGCATCCAGACAGAATTAAGTGTTACGCAACAACGCGACACCGTGCTGCGAGGTACTCGTATCGTCATTCCAGCTGTTCTCCAGCAACGTGCTCTGAAGCTTGCACATCAAGGACACCAAGGTCTTGTAAGGACCAAACAGCTGCTACGAGAAAAGGTGTGGTTTCCTGGCATTGATCGTCAAGCTAAGGACATGCATGATGCCTGTGTCCCTTGCCAAGCTGCAGTGGATACTTCAAGACCAACACCTCTACAACCTTCACCACTACCTGCTGCACCATGGATGGAAGTATCGATGGATTTCTGTGGACCGCTACCAACTGGAGAGTACTTGATGGTAGTCATTGATGATCACTCACGTTATCCAGAAGTAGAAATCATCACTTCCACATCTGCAAAGGCTGTCATCCCGAAACTCGACAAGATCTTTTCAAACTTTGGCATTCCTGAAGTTGTCAAGACGGACAATGGACCGCCATTTAATGGACAAGACTTTGTCAACTTTGCTGAGCATATTGGATTCAAACACCGCCGTGTGATGCCACTACATCCTCAAGCAAATGGAGAAGTAGAGAGATTCATGCAACCTCTCATGAAAGCTGTACGCTGTGCTCATGCCGAAGGACGATCCTGGAAACAAGCTATGTATGCTTTTCTCAGGAACTACCGTGCAACACCGCATGGAACACTGGGCAAGTCGCCTGGCGAACTTTTATTTGGACGTCCTATGAGAATCGCACTACCTGTCATGCCAGCCAAGGTAACGGATAAACGTCTCGCTCAGAAGGATGCACTAGCCAAGGGCAAAATGAAAATTGCTCATGATCAACGTGCAAAGGAACAATTCATAAAGGTTGGAGATACTGTTCTCGTTAAAAAGAAAAAAGAGGGAAAGCTAGATATGCCGTATGATACAAAACCATATAAAGTGATTAGTGTAAAAGGAACTATGGTAACAGCGAGTAATAGAGATCATAGTATAACACGTAATATGGCTTATTTCAAAGTGATTCCAAATAGTGTAGAAAATGATGAAGTGCAAAGTCGTGCAAAAGAAAAAGAAAAAATGAGTTATAACTCGATAAACAATTCATCGAGGGATATTCTTGTATTTAAGGACTCTCGTCCAAAACGTCATGTTAAACGCCCTACACGATATGATGATTAATTGTGTTCCTATGTAATGCAAAGTATTTACTTGTTATGCTGAACTAAATTTAATATTGTTTGAATAATGCAGATCTCTCATTCAATATTTTGTAACTTTGTATTACAGTTTCTTTCATGTTTGTTTAACATTGCATATGTATTTTTAACATTGAAATCCTTTGTGGTAAAGATTGTTTAAATTCTTTGTGTGTTTAATTAATGTTAAATGTATGCAATATCTCTTGATATGTTAATAACTTACTTTGTGTCAATAACTTTGCTTTGTGCTACAAGCATGGTAGACATCCTGTATTCATTCTTTTTAAAGAAAAGGAGGGATGTCATGTTCACAGAAAATGGTACCATCCGTTTTCTATGTGCGGCGGCTGGACGCCAGAGAGGGTAAACAAAGCACACAGGACGCCTGCCAAGCTTGGGAGCTACTCTATCATGTAATCGTTATAAGTATTAAAGTCAGTAACCAGGAATGACTTTACATCAACCTTACTACCAAGACTATCTCAGCTATACACAGACACCACAAGTAGGTATATAAAAAGATGCGCCTATTCAAATGCAACGTTGTGTCAAAATTTCAAAGCAATTTGTGAAGAACTTTCGGAGATTACAGCGTGTGTTGCCCTTACATCCAACAGATGGCGCTGTTTAAAAAAAAAATCTGTCACAGGTGAGGCATGTATATAGTAGATATATAAAAGACGCGCCTATTCGAATGCAACGTTGTGTCAAAATTTCAAAGCAATCGGTAAAGAGGTTTCCAAGATTTCCCTCACATGAAAAACACAGTTTTTCAGAAAAAGAATGTTTTTTTTTACCATCACAGACGTGACATCTATATAGTATGTATATAAATACCTGCTCGGATGCGAATGGAACGTTGTGTGAAAATTTCAAAGCAATTCGTGAAGTACTTTCAGAGATTTGTGATTTTGAACAAACGAACATTTCCATTTTTATTTATATGATATATATATTCGACTGAAGACTTCAAAACACTGATCATTGGTATGCAGAAAACCACAGAGAAATGGGAAAGGAATGATAATCATTTCTGCTGGTCGAAAGTCGAAACGTTCAACATTCCTTTCCCTTCATAGCCTTCGCCAATTTGTAACATTTATTATATTTTAAGCTTTTAAAGAGATCTATATCACCCTATACTGTAGCAAACTTCCTAAAATACTCCACTAATTATATATTATTATTATTTACAATACTTTCCATTAGATCTGTTGAAGGTTAAAAGTAATATTGAGCTCCAGCTCTTGGGCCCTGCCTTTTTAAATTATTATTTTGTGATAAGTAGAAAAACATGAGGCTTCTCTAAGACTCCAAAAATACAATTACTATCTAACGCTCTCAAAAATAAAACCTTTTCCAGAAACGTGAGACCCTGCAGCACGTCCAAGGATGCTTCATAACCCACAAATCTGAGTTAAGGGCAAACCTCACGGCCTGAGATGCTTGGCATTTGTCCTAAGGACCTTATGATGATAGAGAACTTGCGTAATGAAGATGTACACCTAATGGAATTGTATTTGTAATGTGGAGTTACGCTGAACCGTGTGTGTGTGTACTTACCTATTAGTACTCACCTATTTGTGCCTGCATTATCGTACTCTAGCTCTTGTATCCCGCTTTTCTAGCCACTTGTTATCTAATGCAATGACACCTAACCTATTTCCTTATCATACCGAATTTTAAAGTTCTTCACTATGATGTAGGGATGCGATCCCATAACCAGGAATTGTTGTTCACCATGATGTACTGATAGGATCCCATCACCAGGTCGTATTGTTCAGTATGCTGTAGGGATGGGCTCCCATCACCAGGTGGTGATGTTCCCAGCTCTCACGAGGGAAGACACCAAGACTGGTTATTGAGTAAATTTTAGCTTTTGGAAGATAAGGATGCGTTATTTTAAAGCTGTTGCTTCGCTGACAGAGTTGACTTATTTAGGCGACATTTACAGACATATAACTGAATTGAATAAATATATGCCCGGCTGAGTTTAAAACCCCGAAGGACATCCAGGATAAACATTCTTTATCTTTGAAGTATATAATGGCAAGGAGAAAATCAGCAACCTTCCCAATACCGAGATCTCTGCTGAAAAATTAGTATAAAATACCACTCCGACTTTAAAGCTGTTTTCATAGTCAACCCAAAAGTTCATCTGAAGAAGTTCGAGATTGGAATGGTTTGATATCTCGCAGGAAAACTTCCACCTCCAGTAGCATATTTCAGCATCTATGAGGCCCTCAAGAAAAACTTCTTGATCTGCATGAAAGTGGAGTCCAGAATGTTTTTTTAAAGCCTTCTCGAATCAGAACTTTCCCTCCCAGCTCATGAATAAGAACAAGTCAACACAGGCAATAAGTAGATCTTTTACCATTTTCCAACAACGTACCTCCGCCAACAGCGGTTCTCAGCATTGCTTACATCGGGTTTCGTTCAGCGGTTGTGAAAGTGTTATTCATATTTGGTTAACAGTCTCGGGATACGTAACGTTCGGCTATTTACACATGTATGTGGTACAAGGAAAATTTATAGAAGCTGAAATATATTTTATGGTTTATTGTATAAAACAAACTCTGAACATTTATGTAAGTAGCTTTTCCACTTTTCAAAATTACTGTCAAAAGTGTTATTTAACCGTTTCTGGCTCCACTAGCCAGGCTGGTAGTAAACCACACACACACAGGGTCCACCCCAGACTTGACCGGTCCACAGCCTGGATCTAACTGGTCCAATCACTGGACCCTAACTGATCTGTCCATATGACTTAACCCGGTACACCCCTCGATGCTAACAGGTTCTCATAACTTGGTTCTGACATCCTAAATTCCTTCACGTCCTTCCTATGGGCTAGTCTTTTATTTCTCCTTATTTTCAAATACCAAGTTCGACTCTATACAGGCGATGGAAAACGCTATCCTCAGCTCTAGGAAGTCCGTCTCCCGCGATCCTTCAGCAAAGTGTTGTACGTATTTTTATATTCGAAAAGATTCCGGACTTAGCTAGTAACTCTCGGTCCGTGTGTCTCTCCATCTGATTAACCAACTCGACCGTGGCTGAGCGTCCATCAAGCCTCACACGATACTCTATGTCTTGTCAACTTCAGATTGCTTCTGGCCAACGTTTACGTGATAAATCTCATGTGCGTGACACTCCCCTTGAGTGTCATTGATGTCACGGCCGCGCCTTTGTTTGACCTGAAACCCCTGGTGAACCTGGCGTGTAAGTGTGCTCTCTCACACACACACAAGACTTAGCCTCAAGACGTAGCCCCCCTTGAGATTATCATTGCTGTCCCGACGACCAGCTTGTATCATGCTGTACTCTGGTTATTTATTCTCTCATTGGCCTGGAGAACCTCAAATATTAAACATATCAAAGGTAAACATATATTATTTATTTTATGACACGGCTCTATTGTCTTTCCCTCCACAAAAGTAACATCTGGTGATAACTTATATTTTATTAAGGAAGGCATATTTCTATGAAAAAATATTTACTCAATTTTATTCAGTACAAAAAGTTATGAAAAACGTATGTTTAATTCCTTCAGTGAACCCCGTTCCATTTAATATCTTTGTCCAGATCCCTTCCAAGTGCTATGTATTTGGAATTTCTTGGCACTTTATCCTGATAGTTCCCTCCAGTGAAGTTGTTGCAATGAACACCAATAAATAAAAAATAGGCCATTCATAGTACATACACCGACCTCTGAATCTCCTGTGTGATAAAAAAAAATATTAGACATAATTAATCAGAAGCTCCTGTACGTTATTATTTAAAAAGAGCTGCCCCGTCAGGTGTAGTGATGAACAGTTTTCGGGAACCAGAAACTGAATAACGTCGGAAAATATCTAGATTTAGTAATCAAATTGGAAGACAAATCTCAAGTTCATCTGGTAGTCAATTTATAAATAGTCGAACACTACTTATTAGTGTGTTCCGACCATTGAGTCCACAAGTATCATTAGAAGACATTGTTGATCGGAACATTAAGGAGACGGAAAAAAATACGAAGATTCTTTTTTAAAGTGTGGGAAGTATCTTCGGAGAGATCACTTTGAGACAGACATTCACAGATAAATATACTGTTGAGCAGTGTTGTATTTGGGGTCTCGGCATATAATGTTATTACACGTCCTACGATGAGGTTTTTATACAGTTTTCCACACCATTATAAATCTTGTAATTTACAAACTTTAAGTATTAAGGGCAAAAATTAGAGCGGGTTACTAACAAATTTTATCTCAGATAGTTTTCTCTTTCTTAATCAGTCTGATCATTTGGTGACAATGTACACTCATCCTTCGTCTGATTTTGGGCAGTCAGTCATCTTTCAGACACGCAGTCACTTCTTGGTCAGCCAGCCGCCTATTGGACAGCCAGTCACCATTTAAGCAGCCAGCCACCTGTGGGACAGCCACTCACTTCGCAGACATCTTTCATCTCTTCATCTGTTGTCATTAACCACAAAATCTGTTTCGGCTTTCTTTGATCCTATTTGTTTTGTCAGGGATATTCTCCTCTACTGCGTAAACTATAACTAACATAGAACATGGAAAACATTAATTAAAACAGTTCTAGGCCAAAATGCTCTGAACATTCACGAATGTTATATTAATAGTTGAGGAATGATAACTATTAAGTTCAACGTTCAGTAAACTTGTAAATACGTTCTGGTTAGCAGTAGATGCTGTATTTCAGTATAAAAGGGAGCTAAGAAGAGTTCTGTCATTACCGGCGACAACAACTTTCGATAGAAGTTAAAGATAGGAGTACAAGAAGGGTGATTAGACAGGTTTTCACAGTTTAGTACTAAATTGTGCCGGCGGTGAGCCAACACATCCTTTACCTGCTCTGTGACCAGTCCGCTTACCAACCTGCACAGGGTGGGACTACAAGAGCAAACTATCTAGTAGCTGAATTGCATAACCCGCACTCTAATGTAAGATATTTATGTAGAGATAACGCTTAGCCAGTTGTACTATTTATCTCTTGGGTGGTATGGGATCTAAACCAGTTACTTAGATATGAAGACATTGAAGGTGAGCGTTGCATTGAATCTTGGACAGTTTGTAGAGTAATTTTTTTGTTTGTGTGGCATCATGTAGCCTCCCAGCAGCCATTACACCGTGAGGCACTAGCCGGTGGATAGAGTCATCCTCCAACACAAACTGTTGGGAAAGGTACAAACAACTGTTGCCATTCAAAGACAAAAATCATTCCCGGAACAACGTGCATTCTTTTTATATATTACTCGATACGTTGTTCATCAAAGGCTGTTAGGCAGATAGATTTATTGGTTGAAACATACATATGTACGAGCTCGTGTGTATCTAGTTACATAAGTTACGAAGTGTGTGTCAAGGGTTATCTATGCGATGCTTCCATACCCATCTCACAGGTTGGTAGAATAACATAATATAAGCCAGTTTGCCTTAAAATGTAATCTATATTGATTGGTTTTGTTTTATCATTATTTTGCCCTGCACTAGCATGCTGCTCCATAATGATTATCAACAACCTTATAATGGTCAGTCCCATCCTCCTAATGATCTGAAGCAGCCTCATAATTGCTAGTAGCAACTTTAAAATATGATGAAGAAATGCTAAAACGGACTGTACAACAATTTATAATGGCCAGAATCCTCGTCATGATGGCTTGTAGGAGTACCATAATGACCTAAAACACCACCCTATAAACCTATACAAATTATCCCGGAGCCATTAGACAACCAGTCACCTCTAGGATAGCCAATCACCTATTGGACAGCCAATGACCTCTGAGATAGCCAATGACCTCGGTGACTGCCTACATCTCTCCAAATGTTGTAAAATAATATAAGATTTGTTTCTGAATTCTTCATCTTCCATTTGTTTTATCAGGAGCATTCTCTTCTACTGACCAAGCAATAACTGACAGAACTGATATCCAACATAATTTGAGACAGATTCGAAGGTCAGTGCACTTACCATATAAGAAAGTAATAATGAAGGTGAAGAAAATTCCCAATGTAAGGTTAATATTAAAACAAATTTTCACATGAGCCTTCATCCTATATAACGGCGGAGTAAACAGTTTATGTTTACACCACCTTGATATAGGATGTTGGTTCATCAGAAAATTCGGTTTAATATAACACTCTGACATGTATTGGGTCTTTTCCTCGGTCTCTCTTTCAAACTCTACAGTATTGTAGAAAGCTTTTCCAAAGTAATAATAAAATGATTAATAATGTTTTCAGTGCTCAACAATTGTACATACCTTCTCAGGTCAGCATTAATTGCTTCCTCTCAATATAAAAGTGCACACTAAGGAGAATGTTGTCATGCCCGATTGCAGCAACTTGGGAGAGAGTAATATATTATAGGCGGCTATTATGGAATGGTGGCCAGAAAGGTTTTCAGTGTAACCATCACTGTTGTAGCTGTAGTAGTAACGCTAGTAGCAGTGGCGGTCACTAGTTGTACTAGTAATGCTAGTAGCAGTGGCGGCCACTAGTTGTAGTAGTAATGCTAGTAGCAGTGTCGGTCACTAGTTGTAGTAGTAATGCTAGTAGCAGTGGTGGTCACTAGTTGTAGTAGTAATGCTAGTAGCAGTGGCGGCCACTAGTTGTAGTAGTAACGCAAGTAGCAGTGGTGGTCACTAGTTGTAGTAGAAACGCTAGTTGCAGTGGCGGTCACTAGTTGTACTAGTAATGCTAGTAGCAGTGGCGGCCACTAGTTGTAGTAGTAATGCTAGTAGCAGTGGTGGTCACTAGTTGTAGTAGTAATGCTAGTAGCAGTGGCGGCCACTAGTTGTAGTAGTAATGCTAGTAGCAGTGGTGGTCACTAGTTGTAGTAGTAATGCTAGTAGCAGTGGTGGTCACTAGTTGTAGTAGTAATGCTAGTAGCAGTGGTGGTCACTAGTTATAGTAGTAATGCTAGTAGCAGTGGTGGTCACTAGTTGTAGTAGTAATGCTAGTAGCAGTGGTGGTCACTAGTTGTAGTACTTGTAACTAGTAGCAGTGGCGGTCACTAGTTGTAGTAGTAATGCTAGTAGCAGTGGTGGTCACTAGTTGTACTAGTAATGCTAGTAGCAGTGTGGTCACTAGTTGTAGTAGTAATGCTAGTAGCAGTGGTGGTCACTAGTTGTAGTAGTAATGCTAGTAGCAGTGGCGGTCACTAATTGTAGTTGTAATGCTAGTAGCAGTGGCGGTCACTAGTTGTAGTTGTAATGCTAGTAGCAGTGGCGGTCACTAGTTGTAGTAGTAATGCTAGTAGCAGTGGCGGTCACTAGTTGTAGTTGTAATGCTAGTAGCAGTGGCGGTCACTAGTTGTACTAGTAATGCTAGTAGCAGTGGCGGTCACTAGTTGTACTAGTAATGCTAGTAGCAGTGGCGGTCACTAGTTGTAGTAGTAATGCTAGTAGCAGTGGCGGCCACTAGTTGTAGTTGTAATGCTAGTAGCAGTGGCGGTCACTAGTTGTACTAGTAATGCTAGTAGCAGTGGCGGTCACTAGTTGTAGTAGTAATGCTAGTAGCAGTGGTGGTCACTAGTTATAGTAGTAATGCTAGTAGCAGTGGCGGTCACTAGTTGTACTAGTAATGCTAGTCAGTGGTGGTCACTAGTTATAGTAGTAATGCTAGTAGCAGTGGCGGTCACTAGTTGTACTAGTAATGCTAGTAGCAGTGGTGGTCACTAGTTATAGCAGTAATGCTAGTAGCAGTGGTGGTCACTAGTTATAGTAGTAATGCTAGTAGCAGTGGTGGTCACTAGTTATAGTAGTAATGCTAGTAGCAGTGGTGGTCACTATTGTAGTAGTAATGCTAGTAGCAGTGGTGGTCACTAGTTATAGTAGTAATGCTAGTAGCAGGTGGCGTCACTAGTTGTACTAGTAATGCTAGTAGCAGTGGTGGTCACTAGATATAGTATAATGCTAGTAGCAGTGGCGGTCACTAGTTGCGTTGTAATGCTAGTAGCAGTGGCGGTCACTAGTTGTACTAGTAATGCTAGTAGCAGTGGCGGCCACTAGTTGTAGTTGTAATGCTAGTAGCA
>WNGS01129707.1:94132-105815 GCA_020271785.1 Procambarus virginalis
GTGTTGCACATACGTAAGGAGACAGTACAGCTATTGGGGTCAGAGGACCCATGCACCTTGTGCATCTGTGTAATTCTTGCAAACTGATTCGGTGTTATGATCTGGATAAGTACTACACTTATAAGTAGATGTTCATTATTGCAGAACAAACACTTCTTCACTGTAGGAGAAGTCGTAGGAGTGGTGCTCACTACGGGGTTTATAGGGTTCACTGTGTATGTACCTACATTCCAGATTTCCATTTCGGAGATGATTTATTGAGATCTGGTTTACTACAGTAGTTGCAGTACGTTGGGTTTATGATGAGAGTTAGTAGAGAAGTTTGAACACTCTTCCCATCTTGTTGGCTCTTTGTCTTTCGACTAGGGTATGTAAACCTTCTGTAATTTCATTCATGGACAGAGAGGTTTTATTGTACATAGTACACAATTTATCTAAAGTCTCTCTCGGTAATTTGCGCCTTACAACTACCTTTGTCATCCATTCAGCAGTCTGAATTTGGACTTTAAGGCTTAAGGCCTTGAGTAAAGACTCTAGCTCTAGTCTGAAAGTTTGGAGAGAATCTGTAGAATTATTAGCAGATGGTAAATCCAGCAATTTTTGAACTAGGATAGTAATAGTTCTTTCCTTGTTATCGTAGTTGCTTTAAGCAATTGAACAGCTAGGTCGTAACCATCACTGGTCAGTGTTATGTTAGATATTACCTTCAAGGCTTCATTTCGTAACAAGCCTTGTAAATAAGTGAACTTAGTTGTTTGAGGGATGTTAGTTTTAGAGTCTACTGCATCCACGAATTTACTATAGAAATCATCCAACTCTCATTCTCGTTACCAGAGAATGTGGGTATATTGATCTGAGGTAATTTGACATCAGGATCTGGATGTGCAGTAGAGGTGTTATTAATTTGTTTTTAGCAATTTGCTTTTTGAAGGGTTGAAGTTTAGCCTGTACATCATCTTCGTACTGGGCTAAATCATTTACAATGTCCTCAAGTTCAGTTTCACCTATTGAGGTTTGGTAAAGTTCTGTCAAGTACAGATTCATATGCTGTTTAATATGCTTGAATTTGCCTTCAGCAACTTGAAGTAAGTCTTCTAATTCAATGTAGTCAACAGGTGACTGTTGTGACAGATTTTGACACTTGGTAATCTGTCGGGTCAAGTGACCTTTTAGACCGGTAAGGGTCCTTTCATTTTGTCAGCCGTTTCCATCTTGCTGGGTAAGGACTGGTCTGATAGTAAATAGTTGTTACTGATGTAACTGGGATATTGGCTCATTCAATGGAGCTCAATACTAATATAATAGCCTAATGTATTGAATAGACTATAATACCTCGTTTAGAGGTTAATTTGCCTACCTAACAATAGATAGCTAATATTTTTGAGTAGTATTCGAATGCCACTATTGGATTTCGTCCGGTTAGCTCATCAATTATCACCATTCGATCCAACAGTGAACATTCGGCAGTACTCAAAAAAATAATACACAAATAATATGTTAAAAGCACAAAAAGAGTTTTGGTGATCCCACCCCAAATCAGGGTCAGCACAATCTAGATAATATGTATGTACACCAGTACTGTCTAGTACAGTACTCGTTAATAATTCCTACCTAGGAATGACTAAATGATTTAGGCTGCATTTGTACAAACATTAGTACAATTACAGTCTAAATATCCTACCTCATCAAAGGTTGGCATAAATGCAATGGTGCAGTAATATAGATATATAGTGCTATGTTTTTGGGATTTTTTGTTTTGATATATATGTTTGTGCTTAGAAACACAAGTGAAAATATAAATGTATAACACTAAGGTTACTTTATGCATAAGTATTAATAGAAATGTTGATAATAATAAATGAGTTTTAGGCTATAATATGGGCAGTCTGCTGACAGCCGTAAATAATGAAATATATTGGTAAATAGCCTAATAATATTAACACACTATTGGTGTTAGTAAATAGTTAATTATATGAGGCCAGTAATTTAGGTGAATATACTGGACCTTAAATGATTGATGGTACATCCGGTTCGGTAAGGACCAAAATTTTGTGGGAAAACCTGACTCCAATAACCAATAATTGTTTTGGGCTCTGAGACCCAGTAACTAATAATTAAATAATATATATATATACTTCGATAGCTATGAAGGACCACCACTTTTTGAGAAAAGTGGAAACAAGAGACAATGGAAAAAACTGATCCTAGGAACTAGTGTCCTATGGATCTTGGTAAAACTGTAATGCTTATATGAATGGAGTCAAATTCACTACACAAAATTGGGGGGTTACATGCTAAAAGATTAATACATCCCTAGCATTATTCTGGTGCTGGTTCTTCACCAGAGTAAATCAAATGTGAGAGTAAAAATATAGAATATAATATTGATGGAGGTAAATGCACCTCAATATACTACTGAAATGTTGAACAGCATCAGTAAATCAAAGGGTTAGTATAATTGATCTCTTTAGGAGATCACTACTGTAACTATGGAGTTATTGCTACTGATGGAAAAATGGACAGCTTAGCTGTGAACTAAGAAGTAGTCGGTTGCTACACTCCACCGACGACGTGTTGCATAGGGTAAATTGTTGCACAGAACGGTGGGGAAGCCTAGCACCTCGGTTGAAGTCGCCTTGGTACTGAAAGGCAATTACATTGTAGAAATCTTCTACACAATAGGTAATTACATTTACATCCTAAATCATGAGGATGACGGTAGTAAATTATCAGCTAATGTCTGAACAATTTGTATCATAGAAATAAACTGATAATCATCTAATTAGATGGTAATTTAATTAAGACACGTACTATATTTTGTTGGTTTGCATTCGGCCTAACGACTGCTAACCTAAATGTTAATAGTGGCCACATAATAACAAAAAGGGTAAACTTAGCAGCCGAGCCTCGTGTCGTTGATGTGAAGACTTGAGCAACTCTTCGTCCTCCAGCTGCTGCTTGAAAGACGTTGACTCTGGAGATGCTCGTATAATAGTCTATGACACGGCTATGTTGTGCCAGATAACGCGGCACCGCTCAACTGATCGTGGGAGCGAAATAAATAGGTCAAAACAATTCTGCTACACGCTGTTAATGGCGTCCGTGCTCTCGTTCACGTGTCAAGTCAAGTGACGCTCTCCCTTCTTCCTCCTGCTCCTTATTGCGCATGCGCGGCTTTCGAGCGTAAATGAATATGTATTTATCGCAATTGACTAAGGAAGGAAGAGGTAATAACAAGTATTAATATCACATTAAATTCTTCTGTGATAAAATAGAATTTCTGGTAGCATAAATTGGCTTACTAAAAGTTGTGCAGCCAATCGAGGAAATTAATGTAAATCATTTGCATCAAAGTAATTTCCTCTAGAATACTTAAATGTTAGTTAAATAAGGGAGCTCCAGTAAGTAATAGTATACTACAAAATCAAAGTTAACTATTTTTTAGTAAATGAAAGGATAAAGTGGATTCTTGTTATAAATCCAACTAAATGTGGAGAAAATTCATGTTGCTGCCTGTCGTTCCTCACCAACTAGGAAGAATTTGGCAATGAATAAATCATGATAATGATTAAATCTATAAGTTAGTAATTTTAGTAACTACTTTGGTTGTATAATACAATGATGTATAAAACTGTGGTTATTTCCAACAGAGGTTCCTAAGCCTAATGGGCGCTATCATACATGCATTTGAAACTGTTTATTGAGTCTGCCTCCTCCAGATCACTGCCTAATGCATTCCATTAGTAATCTACCCTGACACTTAAAAATTGTTTCTCACGTCCACGTCTAACATGGCTCATTTGGGTACTCCGTTTCCCCCATTGTCCCATTGTTCGCGTACTACATGCGTTAAATAATGTCTTTACCCTGACTATTCTCCTGAGAATTTTGAATGTTATGATCATGTATCCCCCTTGACTCTTTTGTCTTACAGCGACGTGATATGCAATTCCCGCAACCTTTCCTCGTAAATCACGCCACTTAGTTCTAGAACTAGTCTAGTGGAATTTCTTTGACTTTTTTCAGCTTCGTCTTGTCCAGGAAAAGGTATGGACTCCATGCAGGAGCCGCATACTCCAGGATTGGTCTGACATATGTGGTATACAAGGCTCTGAATTATTCCTGACCCATATTTCTAAAGGCACTTCTGCCTTATGAAATATGGAGCACATGTATTATATATTGTGTATTATGAGCATATGTATTATTTGCTCCATAATATATATGGAGCATATATAATCAGCGTCGCATATGCCGCTGATTATATCCTTTTGATTTTGATATGGACTTCAAATACATCAAATGGTTATCACAGAAATAATAGTTGTAGTAGTAGTAGTAATACTACTAGCTCTAGTAGTGGTAATTCTGCAGTGGTAGTAACGCTAGTATCAGTGGTTGTGACTACTTGCACAAGTATTGCTAGTGTCAGTGATGGTGACTAGCAGTGTAGTAATACTAATGTCAGTGATGGTGACTAGCAGTGGTAGTAATACTAATGTCAGTGATGGTGACTAGCAGTGGTAGTAATGCTAGCAGCGCTAGTGGTGACTAGGAACTGTGGCTTCGAGACTGTGATATGTAGCATATTTCCCTTATTTTCGTTACAGTATACGAACCTTGCGTCACTATTCATTAAAATAATTTTTGTTGCTCACCTACAGTGACAATTTTTAATCAGAGAAAATAAATTTATTTTTCCAACCAGAGTTCTTTCCCTCTTCGTTCTATTTATCCTTTTTCATTTCTCTCACAATAAAAAAGGTTTCTCACTTTTCAAGGGAAGTCCTTTAACTCCCCCGTTGCAACCATTTAACTGAAAAGCTTTCACTTGCAATTAGTGTGTAACAAATATCTGAATCAATCTTACCACTGTTTATCAAACACAAGCCGCTCATGCGAGAGAGATCTTTACGGGTATTCTGACCCATGTTTCAATATCCATTTAGGCTTTTCAATGTAACTGTAAAATATTTTGTCTGTATATGATCTGTGTATCATTTTCCCAGCAGGTCACTGGAATTCGAGCATTTGTGATGGAACTCCTGAGGCGTTGATTGACGGCCGCACATGTGGTCACGCTGGTAAATATATTGCTAGACTATGTTTTGTTGTTTAGTCCTCATAACAGCTGCGGAAGGCGTCCCCTCTCGCTCTCACTAGTAAAGCTGAAGTATTGTCATCGGGTCAGTACTCAGCGCTGTAATTTGAAGGTGAATAAATTTTTAAAGAAAATACATGATATCATTTTGAATAATTATTATTTGTTATAAAAAATGCACTTTTGAAAACAACTAACGTTTAATTTACTAAAACTGTATATATTAAAAAAAATCGAAAAACAAATTAAGTAATTTCACAATTGTCAGAGCTTCCACTACTTTTCTTGTTAGTTTGTTAGTTTCTTATCCGTTGTGCTTAGATGGAGGTTCTTCTGATTATGATGAAAATTAATCTCTCTTGAATAGTCATTTTTTTCCGCAGTAGATTATATTTGAGAGAAAATCGGGGTGAAGGAAATGCATTCTTCTGTTGTGTTGCTCATATATTTGCCAAGTGATGACTCTCAAATTGCTTAAAAGTTTTTTAGGTCACTTTAGACCCAAAACGAATCAATGTATTAATAGAAGCTATAGTTTTATATATTTTAAGGATCCTTCACTTTAACAGTTTGAGTTTTACGTTAGAAAACAATTCATAAGATATTAGAGATTTTTTATTTTTTTAAGTGAATAAATTTTGCGATAAGTAGAGAAGCAACCGTCACGAAATTAAAAGTTGAAAATTGTTAAATAATTTTTTTGACCAAATTTGAGTGGTAAGGAGTAACGCTGATAAAAGATTCTGCTTCGTAAATAAATTACATAAAACGTCCAAAAAAATGTTGTTTAACAAAATTGCATCATTTTCAGAAATCAAAATCAAATGCAAATTTAACCCAACTTTAAATCTATTAAACTTTGATATCGTAATTGCATCTAATTTTGATTCTTTAAAAACAAATTGTCAACACATGTCTAATTGTAAACAAAAATTCTTATGTCCTTCTCAGTTATATACCAAATTTACGTAGTTATAATGTCCTGTAACTGCGCCATAATGACCAGTAGCAGTGCAATAATGACATAAAGCAGTGCTACAATGCTATATTGCTTTGCCATAATGACTTGTAGCAGAGCAATAATGACTTACAGCAGAACCCTAACGCCATGTTGCAGCGCAATAATGACCTATTTCAGCGTCATAATGACTTACATCAGTGCCTTAATGACCTGTAACCGTTCCGTAATGACATACGGCAGTTGCCATAATGACGAGTAGCAGTACCACAACGACTTATAACACTGTCATAACGCAATATTGCGGTGCCATAATGACCAGATGCAGAGTCATAATGACTTACATCAGTGTCACATTGCAGTGCCAGAATGACCTGTAGCACAGCCAGTATGACTGATAGCAGTGGCATAACGCTATATAGCAGCGCCATATAGACATACATCAGTGTCATATCGCAAAGGTGTATTTATATGTAGCAGTGGTATAAGGACTGAAAGTCGTGCCATGTAACGCAATATAGCAGTGCTATATTGACATGTAGCAGTGCCATAATGCCATATATCAGGGCAGAAAGACATATATGAAAGTGGCCAAATTACCTGTTGAGTGCCATAGTGACTTATAGCAGTGCCATAACGCTATATAGCTGTGCTATATTGACCTGTTGCAGTGCCATAATGATTCATAGCAGCGCCATACCGCCCTTCTGCTGCACTATAATAGTCAGTTTGACCATCAGAGGGGAAATCCTTTCTAACCGTATAAAGTTGAGAAGTCAAGCACCGGAAGAAAGCTTCACCTAGTTGACAGTGTTGGGAGACGTGAACAAGAGAGTCCCTGACATTCTCCATATACACAGAACTTCTAGGCTCCTTTAACCACTGTAAGACAGATGCACAGCAGGGAGCACAGTTCATCTATTGTGGGCACAGATAAGATGACTCAGTTTTTATCTCGTACCTCTGTCCTATTGATTTCGGCCCATAAAGAAAAAACAGTGAGACTATCACCAAGGTTATGGAGGGGGGAAGTATGTCTGTTTGTCTGACCAACGATGCATGGTGATTAATAATTATATGGGGCGTGTCATAAGGTGGTAATTCGGGTCGACCTCCATCCATCCATCTCTTTCAGAAGCATCGACACCTGTTCCGAATACCAGCGACTATCAGGATGTCTGAAAACGTGGGAGGAGGTGAAGGGGGGAGGCTTTGTGATTGTCCATAGAATGCTTACAGCAGTTTTTCCAGCTATTATCGACGCTGAATCAACGGCGTATGTAACCCCAAAATCTATATCGATGAGCCAACGTCTATAACGTTCATACAACATCTATAACGTTTATTCAACATCTATAACGTTGACTCAACGTCTATAACGTCGACTCAACGTCTATAGCGTTGACTCAACGTCTATAGCGTTGACTCAACGTCTATAACGTCGACTCAACGTCTATAGCGTTGACTCAACGTCTATAACGTCGACTGAACGTCAATAACGTTGACTCAACGTCTATAACGTTGACTCACCGTGTATAACGTTGACTCAACGTCTATAACGTTGACTCAAAGTCTATAACGTTGACTCAACGTCTATAACGTTGACTCAACGTCTGTAACGTTGACTCAACGTCTATGACGTTGATTATCATTCCTGTCCATGTTCTACCCACTTCAAGACCCCGAACCAAAATGGAAGCAACAAGAGGAAGTATGGGCCAATAGGCCTTCTGCAGTTCTCATATCCAATTTATACCCATTCTTTCGTGTTCTGTTTTGTGTTTGTCATAAGTTTATTCACCTCACCCAAAATTTTTGTACCATATCACCTTACCCAAAATGAGTATAAGTTCGATGAATCTGTGTGTAAGTTAAGTCTTTGAAAATGTAATAAGCATTACGAAACACGTTCAGGCGTCAGACAATTAAAAAATGAATTTTAGAGAATTGATATTTTAATTACCACCGACAGTGACGAAAAACGTAAAAAATATTGAGAAAATTCGTGTTAGAATTATTAATCTTACGTTTTCGGTCATATCAACATCATATATATATATATATATATATATATATATATATATATATATATATATATATATATATATATATATATATATATATATATATATATATATATATATATATGTCGTACCTAGTAGCCAGAACGCACTTCTCAGCCTACTAGGCAAGGCCCGATTTGCCTAATAATCCAGCAAGTTTTCATGAATTAATATATTTTCTTTAATTTTTTTCTTATGAAATGATAAAGCTACCCATTTCATTATGTATGAGGTCAATTTTTTTTTATTGGAGTTAAAATTAACGTAGTTATATGACCGAACCTAACCAACCCTACCTAACCTAACCTAACCTATCTTTATAGGTTAGGTTAGGTAGCCGAAAAAGTTAGGTTAGGTTAGGTTAGGTAGTCGAAAAACAATAAATTCATGAAAACTTGGCTTATTAGGCAAATCGAGCCTTGCATAGTAGGCTGAGAAGTGCGTTCTGGCTACTAGGTACGACATATATATATATATATATTATATATATATATATATATATATATATATATATATATATATATATATATATATATATATATATATATATATATATATATATATATATATATACATATATATACATATATATACAATTTGCAGCCAAATTATCTGCCCTCCTGAGAAAGGTCAACGACTCTCCTGGAACTACCCAAGCATGGCACAACCTCCTACTGTTTGGCAACATATGTCTAGCCACCCTGCAAGGAGAGACAAAACCTTAGCTGCCTCAGTCATCAAAGCTATAAATGATTTTCCCAGAGAGGACAACCAGGTGCGCCTTCCCACTCGCGCGAGAAACACCCACGGCAGGAAGAGCAACAGTGCCATATCCGAGACATCACAAATCAGAACATCAGTCACCAAGAAAATAGAAGAAGGAAACACTATTGGCGCAATAAGAGTCATCACCAGTGAGGACTCAATTGCCGACAGAGATGCCGCAACAGCTCAAGCCCTAAGGGAGAAACACCCTGCCAGGGCTCCGCGTGGGGACGACATTGTACAAGTGGGGGCTACCGGAGCAGAACCTCTCTGGGTAGCTGAATCTGTGGTCCATAAAGCAGCCATGTCCTTCCCAACAGGATCAGCAGGTGGGTTCACAGGACTAAAACCCATCCACCTCAAGCAAATGCTCAACCCTGCACTGGGTGACATTGCAAAGAACCTCTTGGTGGAACTAACCAGATTCACCAACACATGTCTAGCTGGCAGCATACCACCGTCCATAAGACCTATTTTTTTTGGAGCATCCCTCTGTGCTCTAAAGAAAAAGGATAGAGGGATCAGGCCAATAGCTGTGGGCAATTCTCTCCGGCGTCTCGTCGCAAAGGCAGCTGCAAGAACAGTTAGTGATGCAGCGGCCAACATGCTGAAGCCAAAACAGCTCGGGTTTGGCATTCCACAAGGGTGTGAGGCAGCAGCCCATGCAGCTCGAGCCTTCATCGCCAACATCACAGACGAAAAGGCCCTTCTCAAGCTAGATTTAAAAAATGCCTTCAATTTGGTGCGGAGGGATGCTGTACTCCGTGCGGTTCATAGTCATTTCCCTTCCCTCTACCCTTTCGTACATTCATGCTACAGTATGGATCTTAAGCTACTTTTTGGCGAACATGAAATTGACTCGCGGGAAGGCGTCCAACAGGGTGACCCCCTTGCTCCTCTCCTTTTCTGCTTAGTCATCAAACAAGTCACAGAGGTCCTGTCCAGCGAGCTTAACATCTGGTTCTTGGATGATGGTACCCTAGCTGGTTCCCAAGACTCCCTCCTGGAGGACATCAAAAAAATCCAGGAGCAAGGTGCAGTTTTAGGCCTCACCCTGAACCCTTCTAAATGTGAAATAATATGTTCCAACCAGGGCATCGTAGAGAGAATAGAGGGTCTTCTGCCAAACATCCATAAAACTAAACCTGAAGACAGCACACTCCTAGGAGCTCCCCTGGGGTTGAAAGCCATCGATGAGGTCCTTGATAAGAAAATCGCCGACCTTAAGAGGATGGATGGGAGGAATGAGGATATTGATGCTCATGATGCACTCTACCTCATCACCAGATGTCTGTCCCTCCCCAGGTTAACCTACTTTCTGAGGTGCTCACCATCTTACAGTAGCCAAAAACTAAGTGAGTATGACCGGTTACTGAAATCAATGCTAGAAAAAGCCCTTAACCTCTCTCTTGATGACCTGCAGTGGAAACAAGCCTCTCTTCCCGTAAGACTTGGGGGCCTCGGAGTTCGAACAGCAACGCAAATCGCTGTTCCAGCCTTCCTGTCCTCCTTATCAGCATCCGACGACCTTGTGAAGGAAATTCTACCTGCCCACTTACATCAGCTGGCAGGTGTACATGATCCCAATTTTACACGCTGTGCCACAGAGTGGGCCTCTCGTGCAGGCCCATCACCTCAACCACCATCCCCAAAGCCCACAGGCAATCCAGCTGGGATGGCCCCATTGTAGACAAAGTTGCTGCAGAGTGCCTGGATGCTGCATCAACACAGCACGACATTGCTCGCCTCACAGCAGTAGCAGCCCCACATGCAGGGGATTTCCTGTTAGCAACCCCAATGTCGGCAACTGGCACGCGTCTCACACCACACGCCCTCCGAATTGCTGTGGCCCTCCGCCTTGCTGCCCCAATCCACACCAGATATAGGTGTATTTGCGGCGAGGTGGTGGCTGACGGGTACGGCCACCATGGCCTACTCTGCCAAAGTACAGGAGGATGGCACTCGAGGCACAGTGAAGTTAACGACATCATCAAGAGGAGCCTCACCACAGCTTGATGCCCAGCTGAGAGAGAGCCTCGTTACCTAACGCCCCGTAACTCTGATGCTCTTATTGGTCGCCCGGATGGTATCACAGTGAACCCCTGGAAGAATGGCAAGCAGTTGGTATGGGACTACACGTGCGTATCAACCCTGGCTAACACCTACATTGAACTCAGTGTTGCACAACCAGGTGGCGCTGCCACCCACAGGGAAGCAGCCAAATCCCGTAAGTATAGAGAACTGGATCACCACTACAATTTTGTCCCCATTGCTTCTGAGACACTCGGCGCCTGGGGTAAAAGTGCTACCAGTTTTTTGAAGGAACTGGGTTTTAGGCTCATTGAAACAACAAGGGACTCTAGAGCTGCCAGCTTTCTTTTCCAGCGCCTCAGCGTGGCGATACAGAGGGGAAATGCGCACTGCATCCAGGGTTCCTGCCCGCCATCTGAGGAGCTGGAGGAACTCGACAACTTATGATAACCATCTTTGTAACCTATATGTAACTCCTTTTTTGTAACACAAGTTCAAATAAGCAAATATATATGTGTACATACAAAAGAATGGGGGTGGTAGGAGAAGAAATATTAGTGTTCAGTGAGAAACCACAAGGTCTCCTCTGAATACGTTTTATTTTCTTCTCCGAGGCTATGGGTCCCCACATTGGCACCAGAGGTGGTACCCTCACAAACTTTAATAAAAAATATATATATATATATATATAATATATATAATATATATTATATATTATATATATATATATATATATATATAATATATAATATATATATATATGTG
>WNGS01129707.1:111675-129302 GCA_020271785.1 Procambarus virginalis
GCAGTGGTGGTCACTAGTTGTAGTGGTAATGCTAGTAGCAGTGGCGGTCACTAGTTGTAGTAGTAATGCTAGTAGCAGTGGCGGTCACTAGTTGTAGTAGTAATGCTAGTAGCAGTGGCGGTCACTAGTTGTAGTAGTAATGCTAGTAGCGGCGGCGGTCACTAGTTGTAGTAGTAATGCTAGTAGCAGTGGCGGTCACTAGTTGTAGTAGTAATGCTAGTAGCAGTGGTGGTCACTAGTTGTAGTAGTAATGCTAGTAGCAGTGACGGTCACTAGTTGTAGTAGTAATGCTAGTAGCAGTGGCGGCCACTAGTTGTAGTAGTAATGCTAGTAGCAGTGGCGGTCACTAGTTGTAGTAGTAATGCTAGTAGCAGTGGCGGTCACTAGTTGTGCTAATAATGCTAGTAGCAGTGGCGGCCACTAGTTGTAGTAGTAATGCTAGTAGCAGTGGTGGTCACTAGTTGTGCTAATAATGCTAGTAGCAGTGGCGGCCACTAGTTGTAGTAGTAATGCTAGTAGCAGTGGCGGTCACTAGTTGTACTAGCAATGCTAGTAGCAGTGGCGGCCACTAGTTGTAGTAGTAATGCTAGTAGCAGTGGCGGCCACTAGTTGTAGTAGTAATGCTAGTAGCAGTGACGGTCACTAGTTGTAGTAGTAATGCTAGTAGCAGTGGCGGCCACTAGTTGTAGTAGTAATGCTAGTAGCAGTGGTGGTCACTAGTTGTAGTGGTAATGCTAGTAGCAGTGACGGTCACTAGTTGTAGTAGTAATGCTAGTAGCAGTGGCGGTCACTAGTTGTAGTTGTAATGCTAGTAGCAGTAGCGGCCACTAGTTGTAGTAGTAATGCTAGTAGCAGTGGTGGTCACTAGTTGTAGTGGTAATGCTAGTTGCAGTGGCGGTCACTAGTTGTAGTAGAAATGCTAGTAGCAGTGGCGGTCACTAGTTGTAGTAGTAATGCTAGTAGCAGTGGCGGTCACTAGTTGTAGTAGTAATGCTAGTAGCAGTGGCGGTCACTAGTTGTGCTAATAATGCTAGTAGCAGTGGCGGCCACTAGTTGTAGTAGTAATGCTAGTAGCAGTGGCGGTCACTAGTTGTACTAGCAATGCTAGTAGCAGTGGCGGTCACTAGTTGTAGTAGTAACACTAGTAGCAGTGGCGGTCACTAGTTGTAGTAGTAATACTAGTAGCAGTGGCGGCCACTAGTTGTGGTAGTAACGCTAGTAGCAGTGGCGGTCACTAGTTGTACTAGTAATGCTAGTAGCAGTGGCGGCCACTAGTTGTAGCAGTAACGCTAGTAGCAGTGGCGGTCACTAGTTGTACTAGTAATGCTAGTAGCAATGGCGGCCACTAGTTGTAGTAGTAACGCTAGTAGCAGTGGTGGTCACTAGTTGTAGTGGTAATGCTAGTAGCGGCGGTGGTCACTAGTTGTAGTAGTAATGCTAGTAGCGGCGGCGGTCACTAGTTGTAGTAGTAATGCTAGTAGCAGTGGTGGTCACTAGTTGTATTGGTAATGATAGTAGCAGTGACGGTCATTAGTTGTAGCAGTAATGCTAGTAGCAGTGGCGGTCAC
The DNA here is from genome assembly GCA_020271785.1 of Procambarus virginalis. Lineage (NCBI taxonomy): Eukaryota > Metazoa > Arthropoda > Malacostraca > Decapoda > Cambaridae > Procambarus > Procambarus virginalis. The sequence continues at coordinate 113,244 of WNGS01129707.1, forward strand.
TAGTTGTAGTAGTAATGCTAGTAGCAGTGGTGGTCACTAGTTGTAGTGGTAATGCTAGTAGCAGTGGCGGTCACTAGTTGTAGTAGTAATGCTAGTAGCAGTGGCGGTCACTAGTTGTAGTGGTAATGCTAGTAGCGGCGGTGGTCACTAGTTGTAGTAGTAATGCTAGTAGCGGCGGCGGTCATTAGTTGTAGCAGTAATGCTAGTAGCAGTGGCGGTCACTAGTTGTAGTGGTAATGCTAGTAGCAGTGGCGGTCACTAGTTGTACTAGCAATGCTAGTAGCAGTGGCGGTCACTAGTTGTAGTAGTAATGCTAGTAGCAGTGGTGGTCACTAGTTGTAGTGGTAATGCTAGTAGCAGTGACGGTCACTAGTTGTAGTAGTAATGCTAGTAGCAGTGGTGGTCACTAGTTGTAGTAGTAATGCTAGTAGCAGTGGCGGTCACTAGTTATAGTAGTAATGCTAGTAGCAGTGGTGGTCACTAGTTGTAATGGTAATGCTAGTAGCAGTGGCGGTCACTAGTTGTAGTAGTAATGCTAGTAGCAGTGGTGGTCACTAGTTGTAGTGGTAATGCTAGTAGCAGTGACGGTCACTAGTTGTAGTAGTAATGCTAGTAGCAGTGGCGGTCACTAGTTGTAGTAGTAATGCTAGTAGCAGTGGCGGTCACTAGTTATAGTAGTAATGCTAGTAGCAGTGGCGGTCACTAGTTGTAGTAGTAATGCAAGTATTAGTGGCGGTCACTAGTTGTAGTAGTAATGCTAGTAGCAGTGGCGGTCACTAGTTGTAGTAGTAATGCTAGTAGCAGTGGTGGTCACTAGTTGTAGTGGTAATGCTAGTAGCAGTGGCGGTCACTAGTTGTAGTAATAATGCTAATAGCAGTGGCAGTCACTAGTTGTAGTAGTAATGCTAGTAGCCTGGTTGATACCTGGTTGATACCTGGTTGATACCTGGTTGATGGGGTTCTTGGAGTTCTTCTACTCCCCAAGCCCGGCCCGAGGCCAGACTTGACTTGTGAGAGTTTGGTCCACCAGGCTGTTGCTTGGAGCGGCCCGCAGGCCCACATACCCATCACAGCCCGGTTGGCCCGGTACTCCTTGAAGAAAACAATCTAGTTTCCTCTTGAAGATGTCCACGGTTGTTCCTGTAATATTTCTGATGCTCGCTGGTAGGACATTGAACAACCGTGGACCTCTGATGTTCATACAGTGTTCTCTGATTGTGCCCATGGCACCTCTGCTCTTCTCTGGTTCTATTCTGCATTTTCTTCCATGTCGTTCACTCCAGTACGTTGTTATTTTACTGTGCAGATTTGGGACCTGTCCCTCCAGTATTTTCCATGTGTATATTATTTGGTATCTCTCTCGTCTCCTTTCCAGTGAGTACATTTGGAAAGCTTTGAGACGATCCCAATAATTTAGGTGCTTTATCTCGTCTATGCGTGCCGTATATGTTCTCTGTATTCCCTCTATTTCGGCAATCTTTCCTGCTCTGAAGGGGGAAGTGAGTATTGAGCAGTACTCAAGACGGGACAACACAAGTGATTTGAAGAGTACAACCATTGTGATGTGATCTCTGGACTTGAAAGTTCTCGTCATCCATCCTATCATTTTTCTGGCTGACGCAATCCTTGCTTGGTTATGCTCCCTAAACGTTAGGTCGTTGGACATCATTATTCCCAAATTCTTGACATGCTGTTTTCCTACTATGGGCAGATTCGATCGTGTTTTGTACCTGTATTATGTTTCAGATCCTCATTTTTGCCGTATCTGAGTACCTGGAATTTATCACCGTTAAATTTCATGTTATTTTCTGGTTCCCAATCGAAAACTTTGTTTATATCTGTTTGTAGTTTATCAATGTCTTCAGCAGAGGTAATTTTCATGCTGATTTTTATATCATCTGCATAGGATGACATGACATGAAGCTGTGACTTGTATTTAAATCTATATCTGATATGAGAATAAGGAACAGCAGTGGTGCAAGGACTGTACCTTGATGTACAGAGCCTTTAACTGCGCTCGGTCTCGATTTTACTTGGTTGGCTGTTACTCTTTGTGTTCTGTTCGACAGGAAATTGACCAGCGTCCTGCTTTACCAGTTATACCCATTGACCTCATTTTGTGTGCAATCACTCCATGGTCACATTTGTCGAATGCCTTTGCAAAATCTGTGTATCTGGAATGAATCTAGTGACCTGACTCCTGATTACTCTCTCAAATACTTTTATTATGTGGGACATAAGTGCAACTGGTCTATAATTCTTTGCCAATGCTTTGCTGCCTCCCTTGTGTAGAGGGGCAATGTATGCTGCTTTAAGCGCATCGCTATCTTCCCTGTGTCCAAGCTCTTCCTCCACACTATACCGAGTGCCTGTGCTACTGGCACTTTGCATTTCTTTATAAATATTGAATTCCATGAGTCTGGACCCGGGCTGAGTGCATGGGCATATTGTCAATATCTCTTTCAAAATCTGCCACGCTCGTGCTGATATCAGTTATATTTACAGGTGTTTGAGTATCATTCATAAAGAAATTGTCCGAATCTTCCACTTTCATGCTGAGTATCGGAGTGCTAAACATGTCCTCATAATGCTTTTTTAGGATTTCACAAATTTCTTTGTCATCCTCAGTGTATGAACCTTCACTAATACGAATAGTTCCAATACTGGCAGTGGTTTTCGCTTTTGATTTAACATATGTGAAGAAATATTTTGCGTTTTTCTGTTATTTGTTGAATTGCTTTCTGTTCTAGTTGCCTTTCTTCAGTCTGATAGGAATGCTTCTGTCTCTGTTCGATTTCTTTAATCTCACTTACAAACATTCCCATTGAATGTTTGTAAGTTCCCTGTTTATTTTCTCCCAGTCTATCCTTTTATTATTAAAATTGAATTTATTGAATGGCCCTTCTCGCTTGTTGTTTCTCTTGGGCCTACTACCGCTATTAATGTTAGTTTCCACTTCAATGAGCTTGTGGTCCGAGTACGTAGTGTCTGAGACAGTAATGTCTCTGATTAGCTCCTCATTGTTCGTGAATATCAGGTCCAGCGTGTTTTCGTTCCTAGTTGGTTCTGTAATCTGCTGACAGAGCGAGAATTTGTCACAGAATCTCAGTAGTTCTCTGACCTGTGGTTGGTTATTTCCAGGTTGGTTTCCTGCTATAATGTTATTGTTTACTATTCTCCATTTTAAACTGGATAGATTGAAGTCTCCAAGGAAGATGATATCTGGTACTGGGTTTGCTTGGTTATCAAGGATATTCTCTATTTTGTGGATCTGTTCAGTGAATTCCTCAACTGTTGCATCTGGCGGTTTGTATATTAAAATAATAAGTACATTCATATTTTCTACCTTGATTCCAAGTACCTCTACCACCTCACTGGACGAGTTCAGGAGCTCTGTGCATGCCAGCTCATCTTTAATATTCAGACCTGCTCCTCCATTTGACCTAATTACTCTGTCACATCTATATAGATTTTAATTCGGAATCCAGATTTCACTATCCATGTGGTCTTTAGTGTGGGTTTCTGTAAATGCACACAATATTGAGTTCAATTCTATTAGGAGGCCATTTATGAACTTAACTTAATTTCTTGATTTTGGTTTCAAGCCTTGTATGTTTGCAAATATGAATGATTTCCCACATTGCGTGTCACTTCTGATGGGCTTTGGTAGTTCTCTCCAAACTCTACCCAGGTCCAGGGTGTGTTGTTTTGGAAGTGGTTAGTCCAGTTTTGGTAGTAGGACGGGTGTTGTGTGGTGTAGTCCCTGTGTGCTTGTTGATAATTCATATTCCAGTCTTGTGGGTATCCCCCTTCCCCTCTGTAATCCTGTAGTGGTTTCATCTGACTGTTCCTCTCTCTTATATTTTCTACTCTATTTCTGCCTTCCTCAAATTTTTTTCCAGTAGTGTCATATTGATCTTCCCGCCTATAACGCTGTGTACCTCTCACGTGGAATTCGGGACACTGAAGATTGTAGCATTTTTCGTCCCTAATTGAAAATTGACATAATTTAGGGTGAAAGTATCTACACCCTGTTCAAAAACGGCATGTACCCCTCGCCAACATGTTCCTGCATTTTCGAGGATGCAGAAAATTGCATGTTGCTCCTAATTTTCCATATTTGCATATTCCTTCAGCGTAGAATTTGCAAATATATTAAGTTTTTGCGTTTTTCAAGGTATTTATACCTGTGCCTGTCTTGTCTACCTCTTTATTGGAGCCATCTCCGTCTTTCGTCCCGATTCCTTCATTTATGCACTCTATCTTACTATTGCTCTAATTGTTTATATTACCTGCCTTTGCAATATTGCTGTTATTTTGTACCACAATTCCCTCTTCCTCCACACTACTGCTGCGGTTCTCTAAACTATCTGTTCCTGAGTTTTGGTCGTTTTCCAAAGTTTTCTTTTCCCAGTCCGCATATATCACTGGTAGCTTGTCTGTGAATGGTAATCTCTGTGATTTGGGAATGTTTTTCATCAGTTTAGTTACGTTCTCCCACATTAATCTCTCATACATAGAAGTAACGGTCACTAGTTGTAGTTGTAATGCTAGTAGCAGTGACGGTCACTAGTTGTAGTTGTAATGCTAGTAGCAGTGGCGGTCACTAGTTGTAGTAGTAATGCTAGTAGCAGTGGCGGTCACTAGTTGTAGTTGTAATGCTAGTAGCAGTGGCGGTCACTAGTTGTAGTAGTAATGCTAGTAGCAGTGGTGGTCACTAGTTGTAGTAGTAATGCTAGTAGCAGTGGCGGTCACTAGTTGTAGTAGTAATGCTAGTAGCAGTGGCGGTCACTAGTTGTAGTAGTAATGCTAGTAGCAGTGGCGGTCACTAGTTGTAGTTGTAATGCTAGTAGCAGTGGTGGTCACTAGTTGTAGTTGTAATGCTAGTAGCAGTGGCGGTCACTAGTTGTAGTTGTAATGCTAGTAGCAGTGGCGGTCACTAGTTGTAGTAGTAATGCTAGTAGCAGTGGTGGTCACTAGTTGTAGTAGTAATGCTAGTAGCAGTGGCGGTCACTAGTTGTAGTAGTAATGCTAGTAGCAGTGGTGGTCACTAGTTGTAGTTGTAATGCTAGTAGCAGTGGCGGTCACTAATTGTAGTAGTAATGCTAGTAGCAGTGGTGGTCACTAGTTGTAGTTGTAATGCTAGTAGCAGTGGCGGTCACTAATTGTAGTAGTAATGCTAGTAGCAGTGGTGGTCACTAGTTGTAGTAGTAATGCTAGTAGCAGTGGTGGTCACTTGTTGTAGCTGTAATGCTAGTAGCAGTGACGGTCACTAGTTGTAGTAGTAATGCTAGTAGCAGTGGTGGTCACTAGTTGTAGTAGTAATGCTAGTAGCAGTGGCGGTCACTTGTTGTAGTTGTAATGCTAGTAGCAGTGACGGTCACTAGTTGTAGTAGTAATGCTAGTAGCAGTTGCGGTCACTAGTTGAGGGAGTAATGCTAGTAGCAGTGGCGGTCACTAGTTGAGGGAGTAATGCTAGTAGCAGTAATTGTGATTAGGTGTAATAGTAACGCAAATACGAGTGGTGGTGATTGGTTTTAGTAGTAACACTAGTGGCAGTGGTGGTGGCTTGTTGTATTAGTAAAGCTAGTCACTGTAATTGTGACTAGTTTTAGTAGTAACGCAAGTAGTATTAATTGTGAATAGTTATAGTAGTAACGCTAATAGCATTGGTGATGACTAGCAGTAGAAGTAATGCTAGTAGCTGTGATGGTGACTATCATTAGTTGTACAGCTGGTATCAGTAATGGTGACTAGTATAAAAAGTAATGATAGTACCAGTTGAGGTGACCAGCTGTAGAAGTAGTGCTAGTAGCAGATGTGGTTGCTAGCAATAACAGTATTTTCTAGAAGCATTGGATGCGACTAGCAACATTGCTAATGATGGGAGCAGTTGTTACCAGCAGTGGTGGTGGTGGCGACTAATAGCAATAGTAATGCTGGTAGTAATGGTGGTGATTAACAACATTAGTACTAATAGCAGCAGAGGTGGTGACTAACAGCATTGGTAATGCTAGTAGGAGTAGGGGTTTCTAGGTGTAGTAGTAGTAGTGGTGGTGGTGGTGGCTAGTGCCTACCTAATTGTATTTGCTGGGGTTGATCTTCGGCTCTTTTTGTCTCGCCTCTCAACTGACAATGAACTGATGTAGAGGTTCCTAAGCCTAATGGGCTCTATCATACATGCATTTGAAACTGTTTATTGAGTCTGCCTCCTCCAGATCACTGCCTAATGCATTCCATTAGTAATCTACCCTGACACTTAAAAATTGTTTCTCACGTCCACGTTTAACATGGCTCATTTGGGTACTCCGTTTCCCCCATTGTCCCATTGTTCGCGTACTACATGCGTTAAATAATGTCTTTACCCTGACTATTCTCCTGAGAATTTTGAATGTTATGATCATGTATCCCCCTTGACTCTTTTGTCTTACAGCGACGATGTTATATTCAATTCCCGCAGCCTTTCCTCATAAATCACGCCACTTAGTTCTAGAACTAGTCTAGTGGAATTTCTTTGAACTTTTTTCAGCTTCGTCTTGTCCTGGAAAAGGTATGGACTCCATGCAGGAGCCGCATACTCCAGGATTGGTCTGACATATGTGGTATACAAGGCTCTGAATTATTCCTGACCCATATTTCTAAAGGCACTTCTGCCTTAAGAAATATGGAGCACATGTATTATATATTGTGTATTATGAGCATATGTATTATATGCTCCATAATATATATGGAGCATATATAATCAGCGTCGCATATGCCGCTGATTATATCCTTTTGATTTTGATGTGGACTTCAAATACATCAAATGGTTATCACAGAAATAATAGTTGTAGTAGTAGTAGTAATACTACTAGCTCTAGTAGTGGTAATTCTGCAGTGGTAGTAACGCTAGTATCAGTGGTTGTGACTACTTGCACAAGTATTGATAGTGTCAATGATGGTGACTAGCAGTGGTAGTAATACTAATGTCAGTGATGGTGACTAGCAGTGGTAGTAATGCTAGGAGCGCTAGTGGTGACTAGGCACTGTGGCTTCGAGACTGTGATATGTAGCATATTTCCCTTATTTTCGTTACAGTATACGAAACCTTGCGTCACTATTCATTAAAAATAATTTTTGTTGCTCATCTACAGTGACAATTTTTAATCAGAGAAAATAAATTTATTTTTCCAACCAGAGTTCTTTCCCTCCTCGTTCTATTTATCCTTTTTCATTTCTCTCACAATAAAAAAGGTTTCTCACTTTTCAAGGGAAGTCCCTTAACTCCCCCGTTGCAACCATTTAACTGAAAAGCTTTCACTTGCAATTAGTGTGTAACAAATAACTGAATCAATCTTACCACTGTTTATCAAACACAAGCCGCTCATGCGAGAGAGATCTTTACGGGTATTCTGACCCATGGTTCAATATCCATTTATGCCTTTCAATATAACTGTAAAATATTTTGGTCTATATATGATCTGTGTATCATTTTCCCAGCAGGTCACTGGAATTCGGAGCATTCGTGATGGAACTCCTGAGGCGTTGATTGACGGCCGCACATGTGGTCACGCTGGTAAATATATTGCTAGACTATGTTTTGTTGTTTAGTCCTCATAACAGCTGCGGAAGGCGTCCCCTCTCGCTCTCAACTAGTAAAGCTGAAGTATTGTCATCGGGTCAGTACTCTGCGCTGTAATTTGAAGGTGAATAAATTTTTAAAGAAAATACATGATATCAATTTTGAATAATTATTATTTGTTATAAAAAATGCACTTTTGAAAACAACTAACGTTTAAATTTACTAAAACTGTATATATTAAAAAAAATCGAAAAACAAATTAAGTAATTTCACAATTGTCAGAGCTTCCACTACTTTTCTTGTTAGTTTGTTAGTTTCTTATCCGTTGTGCTTAGATGGAGGTTCTTCTGATTATGATGAAAATTAATCTCTCTTGAATAGTCATTTTTTTCCGCAGTAGATTATATTTGAGAGAAAATCGGGGTGAAGGAAATGCATTCTTCTGTTGTGTTGCTCATATATTTGCCAAGTGATGACTCTCAAATTGCTTAAAAGTGATTTTAGGTCACTTTAGACCCAAAACGAATCAATGTATTAATAGAAGCTATAGTTTTATATATTTTAAGGATCCTTCACTTTAACAGTTTGAGTTTTACGTTAGAAAACAATTCATAAGATATTAGAGATTTTTTAATTTTTTTAAGTGAATAAATTTTGCGATAAGTAGAGAAGCAACCGTCACGAAATTAAAAGTTGAAAATTATTAAATAATTGTTTTGACCAAATTTGAGTGGTAAGGAGTAACGCTGATAAAAGATTCTGCTTCGTAAAGAAATTACATAAAACGTCCAAAAAAATGTTGTTTAACAAAATTGCATCATTTTCAGAAATCAAAATCAAATGCAAATTTAACCCAACTTTAAATCTATTAAACTTTGATATCGTAATTGCATCTAATTTTGATTCTTTAAAAACAAATTGTCAACACATGTCTAGTTGTAAACAAAACTTCTTATGCCCTTCTCAGTTATGTACCAAATTTAAGCAGTTATAATGTCCTGTAACTGCGCCATAATGACCAGTAGCTGTGCAATAATGACATAAAGCAGTGCTACAACGCTTTATTGCTTTGCCATAATGACTTGTAGCAGTGCAATAATGACTTACAGCAGAACCATAATGCCATGTTGCAGCGCAATAATGACCTATTTCAGCGTCATAATGACTTACATCAGTGCCATAATGACCTGTAACCGTTCCGTAATGACATACAGCAGTTGCCATAATGATGAATAGCAGTACCACAATGACTTATAACACTGTCATAACGCAATATTGCGGTGCCATAATGACCAGCAGCAGTGCCATAATGAGTTACATCAGTGTCACATTGCAGTTTTTTTTTTTTTTTTTATTATTGTTTTCTACCACAGACGTGGCCACACATTAACAATGCTAACCAGCATATATACATTTTCTTCTGTCCTCCATGGACAGGGTTAGGGATGTGTTAAACATATAGTTCAAGGGTTTATTGAACAATCAACCACTGAAGGTGAGTCGGTGCTTTAAAAATGCTAAGCTAACCTATATACGTAAATACATAGATACACAGATTTATGTATGCCTTACATAAAGTGTTCGATGTGTCATCTACACAGTGTCATTAATGTACATTTACAAAGGTGAAATGTAATTCTGATCAGCTTCCATATATACTTTATACCCATACATACACATACACACACATATACATATATACACACATGCATTCACAGACATTTATCTCATTTACTCTGACAGGGTGAGATAGCTGATAAAGAAACTAGTGTGCAATTAAGCACTTAATCACTGAAGGCGATTAAGGTGCTTTTACAAGCTCAGGTTATATAGTTACATCACATACATTGTATAATTAATCTATTACGTGGTCAATCTTGGGTACAAGTCCAATATATCATCAAGTGTTCCAGTACTCATATAGTAATTACAAAGTTCAGCATACCTTAGCCCAGGGGGGCGAAAGTCAGCCAGTATGGGACATTCTACAATATAATGTTCAAGAGAGTGCATGTTTTCTCTTTCACAAAGTTGACACATTGTGTACTCGACATTTAGGTTTTGAGAAAGCTGCCAGATACGTCTATATCCCAGGCGTATTCTGGCCACTATAACATCACATTGCCGGGTTCTTGTTCTATTAGTCCCATATGTGAATGTTTCCTCACGATATCTATCATAATATTTAATGCTACAGCTTTCAGGTCTTTGTGAATTTGTTAGGTCGGTGAGATCTTCATTAGATATTTGTTTAAGTATTCTCTTTGTCACTGCTAATGAAATACCCATATCAATTTCTACCACTGGTTTTCTACAGGCTGTCTTTGCAAGCATATCAACAGTGTCATGCCTTGAGATGCCAACATGTGATGGTATCCATAGGAATTTAATTTCAAATCTGTTTTCTTTAGCAGCTAAAACATTCATTCGAATATCACTGACTATTTTCTGGGTGTCACTAATATGTGCGTTCAATGCCAGGAGTGCACTCTGCGAGTCACAGTATATAAGTCCACTGCCTTTGTCTTTTAAAAATATGTCCGATCTTTGTGTGTTGATGCAGCATCCAGGCACTTTGCAGCACTGTGTCTACAATGGGGACCATCCCTGCTGGATTGCCTGTGGGCTTTTGGGTATGGTGGCTGAGGTGAGGGCCTGACACGAGAGGCCCACTCGTGGCACAGCGTGTAAAATTGGGATATGTACACTGCCAGCTGGATGTAAAGGTGGGCAGGTAATATTTCCTTCACAGGATCGTAGAGATGCTGGATAATGAGAGGACAGAAGGCTGGACCAGCACGATTGGCGTTGCTGTATTCGAACTCGAAGGCACCCAAAAGTCTCCGGGAAAGAGAGGTTGTTTCCGCAGGTTATCAAGCGAGAGTTAAGGGCTTTTCATAGATTGATTTCGTAACCTGTCATACTCACCTTAGTTTGGCTACTGTAAGATGGTGAACACCTCCGAAAGTAGGTTAACCTGGGGAGGGACAGGATACATAATGGTGATGAGGTAGGAGTGCATTATGAGCATCAATATCCTCAATTCTCCCATCCATCCTCTTAAGTTCTGCAATATTCTTACCAAGGCCCTCATCGATGTCTTTCAACCCCAGGGGCTCCTACGAGTGTGCTGTCTTCAGGTTTAGTTTAATGGATGTTGGCAGAAGACCTCTATTCTCTCTCGATGCCCTGTTTGGAACATATTATTTCACATTTAGACGGGTTCAGGGTGAGGGCCTAAAACTGCACATTGCTCCTGGATTTTTTTTGATGTCCTCCAGGAGGGAGTCTTGGGAACAGCTAGGGTACCATCATCAAGAACAAGATGTTAAGCTCGCTGGATAGGACCTCTGTGAATTGTTTGATGACAAGTCAGAAAAAGGCCGTTGAGCAAGAGGTCACCCTGTTGGACGCCTTCCGCGAGACCCTTTGATGTTCGCCAAAAAGTAGCTTAGATCCCTCGGTAGCATGAATGTACGAAAGGTAGAGGGAAGGGAAATGAATATGAACCGCATGGAATACAGCGTTCCTCCGCTCCAAATTGAAGGCATTTTTGAAATTAGCTTGTAAGGCCTTTTCTCTGTGATATTGGCGATGAAAGGCTCGAGCTGCATGGGCTGACGCCTCACACCCTTGTGGAATGCCAAACCCAGCGAGCTGTTTGGTCAGCAGGGTGGCGCGGCAGTCACTAACTGTTAGCCGCTCTGCGACGAGACGCCGGAGGGTATTGCCCACAGCTATTGGCCGGATCCCTCCATCCTTTTCCTTAGAGCACGAGAGGGATGCTCCAAAATAAATATGTCTTATGGACGGTGGTATGCTGCCAGCTAGACACGTGTTGGTGAATCTGGAAGTTCCACCAGAGGTTCTTTGCAATATCACCCAGTGCAGGGATGAGTATTTGCTTGAGGTGGATGGGTTTTCGTCCTGTGAACCCACTGGATACGTTGGTTAAGGACAGGTGCTGCTTTATGGACCACATATTCAGCCACCCAGAGAGGTCTGCTCCGGTAGCCCCACTTGTACAATGTAGTCCCCAGCGGAGCCCTGAGCAGGGTGTTTCTCCCTTAGTGCTTGAGCTGGTTGCGGGATCCCTGTCGGCAATTGAGTCCTCCCTGCTGATGACTTCTGATTGCGCCAATAGTGTTTACTTCTTCTATTTTCTTGGTGACGGATGTTCTGATTTTTGATGTCGCGGATATGCCACTGTTGCTCTTACTGTGCCAGTGGGGTTTCTAGCGCGAGGCGAAGGAGCACTGGTGGTCCTCACTGGGAGAATCGCCTTGATAGAATAGATGACTGAAGGCAGCTAAGGTTGTGATTTCCTTGCAGGAGTGGCTAGGACATATATTGCAAACAGTAGGAGGCTTGTGGCCATGCTTGGGAGGAGAGTCGTTGACCGTCTCAGGAGGGCAGATAAATTGGCTGCTGCAAATGGTAATACTATATATATGTATATTATGTATATGTCGCACTACGCCTAGTAGCCAGAACGACTGGCTCAGCCTGACTATGCAAGGCCCGATTTGCCTTAAAAGGCAAGTTTTCATGAATTAATATTTTTCGACTTACTAACCTACCTAACCTAACCTAACCTAACTTTTTCTTCTAACTAACCAACATATAAAGACTAGGTTAAGGTTTACTAGGTTAGGAGGGTTGGTTATGTTGGTATTATTCATACGTTATTTTAACTCCAATAAAAAACAGTTTACCTCATACATAATGACGATGGTTAGCTTGCCAATTATAGAAAAAAATAGTGAAAATATATTAATTCAGAAAACTTGGCTTATAGGCAAATCGGGCCTTGCATTAGTAGGATGAGAAGTGCGTTCTGGCACTAGGTACGACATATTTATATACTCTATATTATATATATATATAATACTATCATATATTATATCCTAATATATATATATTATATATATCTATTATATGATATATATATAATCAGTATATTATTCTCTATTTAATCTAGTAATATATTATATATTATCTATATATTATATATTTCTTATATCTATATATTATATATATTACTACATATATATAATTATATATATATCTATATACTCTCTATCTATATATAATTAAATTATATATATATAGTATATGAATATAAATATGACCGAAAATGTAAGATTCATAATTCTAACACGAATCTTTACAATATTTCTTAACGTATTTGCGCTCACACTGTCCCACAGGTTGGTAATTAAACTACAATTCTCTAAAATCATTTTTAAGTGTATGACGCTAGTCTGAACGGTCATAATGCCTTATTGCATTTTCAAAAACATTAACTACCACACAAGATCATCGAACTTTTATTTATTTTGGGTAAGGTGATATGGTACAAAAATTTTGGCGTGAATGTGAATATGGTCAAAAGTATTTGCGCTGATCATGAGGTGACATAAACTAGGACAAACAAAACAGAATACGAAACATTGGGTATAAATTCGGTATGAAAGGCATTAGAATGAAAGTAACTGCAGACGGCCTATTGGCCTATACTTCCTCTTGTTGCTTCCATTTTGGTTCGGGGTCTTGGAGTGGGGAGAATATGGGACAGGACTGATAATCAAAGCATAGGACTGAGTCAACGTTACAGACGTTGCGTCAACGTTATAGACGTTGAGTCAACGCTATAGACGTTGAGTCAACGCTATAGACGTTGAGTCAACGCTATAGACGTTGAGTCAACGCTATAGACGTTGAGTCCAACGTTTATTGACCGGTCGCAGTCGATGTTGTAGACGTTGAGTCAACGCTATAGACGTTGAGTCGACGTATAGGACTTGAGTAAAGCTATACGAGTTGAGTGTCAACGTTATAGACTTTGAGTCAACGTTATAGACGTTGAGTCAACGCTATAGACGTTCAGTCGACGTATGTCGACGTTGAGCAAATGCTATAGACGTGCAGTCGACGTTATAGACGTTGAGTCAACGCTATAGACGTTGAGTCAACGCTATAGACGTTGGGGGTCGAGTTATAGATGTTGAGTCAACGTTATAGATGTTGAATAAACGTTATAGATGTTGTATGAACGTTATAGACGTTGGCTCATCGATATAGATTTTGGGGAGGTTTACATCCGCCGTTGATCAGAGTCGTAATAGCTGGAAAAACTGCGGAAGACAGTTGTCTCTGGACAAATCACAACAGCCTTCCCCACTTCCACCTATCCCACGTTTCAGAGCGCATCATCGCTAAGTCGCTAGGTATTCCAGGACCCGGTTGTCACGATTTGTTCTGGAAAGGATGGAGGAGGTCGACCCGACGATTACCACCACCTGTGAGACACGCCCCATTAATCATAATTACGAGCAAGGATATAGTTCGTTGGAAGCTATAGACCCCAAAACTTCTGACGGCCTCACCACGTTGGTCAGACAAACAGAACATTCTTACAGCCCTCCATAAACTTGGTGATAGTCTCACTGTTTTTTCTTTATGGGCCGAAATCAATAGGACAGAGATACGAGATAAAAACTGAGTCATCTTAGCTGTCGACCCCAGATAGATGACAACTGTGCTGTTCCTGCTAATGACATCTGCCTTACAGTGGTTAAGAGCCTATAATTTCTATGTATTGGGAATGTAGGGACCTTTTTAGTTATACATTCTGCTCACGTCTGTCCCGAAAACACTGGTACTAGAGAGTGAAGCTTTTTCCGGTAGCCTTAGAGATTTGTCAATTTATACGGTTAGAAAAGGATTTTTTATACACAAGGAAGGGAAAAGGAGGGTGAAACCTGACTATTATGTAGTGAGACACGAATTGCTAGGGGCGGATATGGCGCTTACTAATGAGTCATGTATGGGCCCACCCATCAGCAGTACATGGTCAAATAGCAACCGCTATATGGCGTTATCGGCACTGCATACCCGTCACGATGTCAATCAGATTGTAATAGAAGGCACTCTTATGTATGTCTTATAGACGCCAGTATAATGTGCAATTAGGCAAATGTACATGTCATAAAAAACTTGCTATATTGCGTACATGGCACGCGCTATGGAGCTGTCGTAGTGTACTATACACACTGTAGTATACACAATACCGCATATGCGATTATAGGGATACAGTATGTAGTGTCCTATATGGCGTATGCTATATAGCGTTATGCCACTGCTATCATTCATATGCAATGTACAGGTCATCTCTGGCACTTGAAAAGTGTCTAGAATCGTAACAAGCAATGTTTTTGTTTAATGGTGGATAAAGAGACAGAGAGCAAACCCGTTGAACTGGGAACTCCACAAAGACGGGTCTCAGCCCCTGTTGTTCAACGTTCTTATGCCAGAAACTTATTAAAGATCTTCCAAATAATAATGAATGGGCCACTGTCATGTTGTTATGTGATGATAATTATGTTTAAGGCTGCCTCCGAGCCAGAATGCAAGGTTTGCTCGACTGCTGATTTACGTACTAGGCTGAGGATGTGGCATCCTTATCTACTGTACAGAAAACTCTTGCCCTCATTCCATGTGTATTTTACCACCCAATATCATATAGGACTGGGCGAGCACTTGAGAACTGC
This sequence comes from Procambarus virginalis, assembly GCA_020271785.1. Classification (NCBI taxonomy): domain Eukaryota; kingdom Metazoa; phylum Arthropoda; class Malacostraca; order Decapoda; family Cambaridae; genus Procambarus; species Procambarus virginalis. The sequence goes on from WNGS01129707.1 coordinate 128,358, forward strand.
GAGTCTTACAGACACCTTGGTGTCACCATTAAACGAACGCCTCTGGGTACCTTTCTTCTCTCGAGAGGAGACTGTGGGAGAGATTAAAGCCCTGCGAGAGCCATGTGGGTGGTTCAATCATGGAGTTAACGTGCGAACTTGCTAGAATGTTTATGTTCATTTATACGCTCTTGATTGACTACAATTGCTCTAATCTCCACACTCGATCTCTCCGGCCACGACGCTGAATGCACCTCTTGCACCCTTGCACAAACCGCGCTCTGAGTCTCCTAGCCACGGGACTTCCCCCCAAGGTTCCACGCAGCCTAGTAAATATGAGCAGCGACGTAAACAATACGCCTACCATAAGTGAGAGCCTTTTTGCTCTGATTCGCACCGTTTTCGGGTGACGGCCTTGCGTCAGTGCTCGGCAATACCAAGTTTACCCTCCCCATCCTATGACGCACAGTTCCCTCTGGGTCTCTAGTAACGACGAACGACAGTGATTATTGTCTATTGGTTCATATAACAGTGTTAGGGCCACACTCCATCCAAATATTATCAATATAGTGTACGCCCACCACTCCACCACTACCTGACTTAAATCATGACCAATTACTCCATGGAGTCTAAAATGGAGATTTATCAGTGATTTGTGTACAGCGCTCTCCCGAACGATAGTGGCGCTCTCCATTAGTCACCCAGTACCCTCCCTCAACCACCATGCAAAGATATCGACCTGAAAAAGTACCTCGCGCGTTTGAGGGAACACGCTGTAGTATCACGTGAGCATAATAGCGACGGCTCGTAGCAGAAGGAGGCGTTTACCGCGCAATGCTGCCCTGTTAATTATGTGAAACAATCTACTATCAATGTAAACATTACAGGCAATTGAAGGCGTCAATGGCCTGGGCAAGCACAAACTCAAACCACGACACCTTGCAGAGCATATACCTTGCCACATGA